>JAJIBD010006800.1:0-113097 GCA_021461705.1 Cryptotis parvus | reverse complement strand
TATTTTATAGTGTTTCTTAATAAATTCAACTTAAAATACAGAATGTACTTATATATGTTTATAATGTGGTTATTTCATTTTGCAACAATTAACACCATATGAATCATAAGTAAAGGTAATACTTTATAAAATTCCCATGTTATTGAAAATTAAAATAAGAAAAATCTTACACAAATATTCAGTGGATTTAAATATTTTACCTCAAACTATAACAGTAGCAAAACTTATTTTACCTTCATACAAGTGCAAAGGAAATTTCAAAAATACGTTGTTTTCTGGTTGTATAGCAAGTTGATGTGTGACAATTTTCTTTATTTATCTACTCAAAATACAGATTTATAGTTCTGGAAATTATATTCAGACAATGATCAAAGTACTTAAAATCTGGAAAGAAATTCAGGGCTGATTAGAGATGTTAAGACTTGAAGGAAAGCAGTGCAGCTCTTTGATTTCTTTGTCTAGACTATAGGAACTTATACTAAGGGGCCAAGAGGCTACAAATCATAATCATTGAGAACAGAGGAAGGAAGCAAGGAAGGAAGGAAGAAAGGAAGGAAGGAAGAAAGGAAGGAAGGAAGGAAGGAAGGAAGGAAGGAAGGAAGGAAGGAAGGAAGGAAGGAAGAAGAAGGAAGGAAGGAAGGAAGGAAGGAAGGAAGGAAGGAAGGAAGGAAGGGAGGAAGGAGGGAGGGAGGAAGGGGGGAAGGGAGGGAGGAAGGGAGGGAGGGAGGGAGGGAGGAGGAAGGAAGGAGGAAGGAGGGAGGAAGGGAGGAAAGGAGGAAGGGAGGAAGGGAGGAAGGGAGGGAGGGAGGGAGGGAGGAAGGGAAGGAAAGAAGGAAGGAAGGGAAGGAAGGAAGGAAGGAAGGAAGGAAGGAAGGAAGGAAGAAAGGAAGGAAGGAAGGAAGGAAGGAAGGAAGGAAGGAAGGAAGGAAGGAAGGAAGGAACGGAGGGAGGGGAGGAAGGAAGGAAGGAAGGAAGGAAGGAAGGAAGGAAGGAACGGAGGGAGGGAGGAAGGAAGGAAGGAAGGAAGGAAGGAAGGAAGGAACGGAGGGAGGGAGGGAGGAAGGAAGGAAGGAAGGGAGGAACGGAGGGAGGGAGGAAGGAAGGAAGGAAGGAAGGAAGGAAGGAAGGAAGGAAGGAAGGAAGGAAGGAAGGAAGGAAGGAAGGAAGGAACGGAGGGAGGGAGGGAGGAAGGAAGGAAGGAAGGGAGGAGGGAGGGAGGGAGGGAGGGGGGAGGAAGGGAGGAAGGGAGAAAGGGAGGAAGGGAGGAAGGGAGGGAGGAAGGGAGGAGGAAGGGAGAAAAGGGAGGAAGGGAGGAGGAAAGGAGGGGAAGGAGGGAGGGAGGGAAGAAATTCAGTTTTTGGAGGAATATTAATATTGTTTTCCAAAAAGGTTGGACCAGTTGACATTCCCACCAACATTGAATGAGAGTCCCTTTTCCCCACATCTGGACCAGCACTGATTCTTCTTGCTCTTATGGATGTGTGCCAGTCTCTGTGGTGGGAGATGATAGCTCATTGCTGTTTTGATTTGCATTTCCCTGATGAGTAAAGATGAATAGCACTTTTTCATATGTCTTTTGACCATTCGAATTTCTTCTTTGAGAAAATTTATGTTCACTTCTTCTCCCTATTTCTTAATGGGATTGGATTTTTTTTCCTTGAAAAATTTCTAACAGGACCTTGTATATCTTTGATATTAACTCCTTATCAGATGGGTATTGGGTAAATATCCTTTTTGCATTCTGTGGGCTGTCTTTGTATCTTTTGAGGTGCAGAAGCAATTCTGTTTCATATAATCCTTTATCTTTGCTTCCATTTGCTTTGTCAGTGGTGTTTCATCTTTGAAGTTGCCTTTAGCTTCTATGTCAGAGTTTTGCCAATGTTTTCTTCAATGTACCTTATAAACTTAGGTCTGATGTTGGGATCTTTAATACATTTTTATCTGACTTTTGTGCATGGTATTAGAAGGAGGTTCATTTTTTACATGAGCTGCCCAGTTTTCCAGCACCACTTGTTGAAAAGGCTTTCTTGCTCCACTTAATATATTTTGCTCCTTTATAGAAGATTAAGTGATCGATATATTTGCCAGTGTGTTTCAGGATATTCAGTCCTATTCCATAGGTCTACAGGTCTGTCTTTATTCCAATACCATGTTGTTTTGATTACTACTTCTTTGTAGTAGAGTTTGAAATTGTGGAAGGTGATGCCTCCCATCTGCTTCTTCCCAAGGATTGCTTTAACTGTCCATGGGGGTTATTATTCCATACAAATTTCAGGAGTGATTGGTAAAAGTTCTTTGAAGAATGTCATGAGTATCCTTATAGGCAGTGCATTGAATCTGTATAAAGCTCCAGTGAGTATTACCATTTTGACAATATTGATTCTCCCAATCATGAGCAGGTAATGTGTCTCCATTTCCTCATGTCTTCTTTTACTTTTTGTGGCAGCGTTGTGTAGGTGTTTTTTGTACAGGTCCTTTACATTCTTAGTTATACTGATTCCTAGGTATTTAATTTTCTTTGGCACAATAGTTAATGGGATCATTTATTTAATATACCTTTCTTCTCTTTTTGCTTTTATATAGGAAAGCTGCTGACTTTGGGGTATTCATTTTGCACCCTGCCACTCTACTATAGGTATCTATTGTTTCTATCAGTTTTTATAGAGTTTAACATTCTGTAGATATATCATGTCATCTGCAATTAGTGAGAGCTTGACTTCTTCTTTTCCTATATTATGCCCTAAATGCCCTTTTATTCCCCTATTTGTTATGGCAAGCACTTCCAGTACAATATTGAGGTAAAGTGGTGACAGTGGGCAACCTTGTCTTTCCCCAATCTTGGGGGAGGTTTTCAGATTTTCCCCTTTGAGAATGATGCTCACTGTGAACTTGTAGTAGATAGCTTTGAGTATATAAAGGAAAATTCCTTCAATTCCCATTTTGTGGAGAGTTATTATCATGAACAGGTGTTGGATCTTGTAAAATGCTTTAGATCTTAGAAAAAATACCATGAAAAGGAGCCCAACCCAGGCATAAAGAAGGATGTGATAAAACTTAGAGCAGAAATCAATGAGTTGGAATCCCAAAAACAATCCAAGAGATCAATGAACCCAAGATCTGGTTCTTTGAAAAATTAAGCAAGATTGACACACCACGTGCAAGACTTGCAAGGAAAGGAAAACAAAGAACCCAAATAAATCTAATCAGAAATGAAAATGGGGCCATCATAACAAAACCACAGAAACTCAAAAGATAATCAGAAACTAATTTAAGAGTCTTATGCCACAAAACAAGAGAATCTGGAAGAAATGGACAAATTCCTGAATTCCTATAGCCTCTCAAGGCTGAAACAAGAAGACCTGGAAGACCTGAATAAGGCTATCACCATTGATGGAAATGAAACACTTATTAAAAGTCTGCCCAAACACGAAAGCCCAGGTCCAGATGGATTCACCAGTGAATTCTTCCAAACCTTTAAAGAGGCCCTACTGCCAGTCCTTTTCAAGCTCTTCCAGGAAATAAAAGAAACAGAAACACTCCCAAATAGCTTCTATGAACCACATATTACCCTGATACCCAAAGCAGACAGAAACATCACAAAAAAAAAGAAAACTACAGACCAATCTCCTTGATGAACACAGATGCTAAGATCTTCAACAAAATACCAGTAAATAGAATCCAAAGGGTCATCAAAAAGATTATATATCATGACCAAGTTGGATTCATCCCAAGAATGCAAGGATGGTTCAATATTCGCAAGTCAATTAACATAATACAGCATATCAATAAGAGAACAACAAAATAACCAAAGCTTTAAAACCATTTGATGACACAAAATTTGAATGGTAATAAAATATGATGCATTTATGAGCTGGAAAGATTGATTAAGTGGTTAAGGTACTTGCCTTGCAATCTGACAATACTGGTTCTGGTGCCTGTCACTACCTTTTGTCTCCTAAGCACAGCCAGAGAGCGCTCCTGAACACAGGACCAGAGCACCATGGGTATGACCCTCCCCCTCCCTACAAACCGTCACCCAAAAATATAAATGATGTATTCAGTGCATTCAGTGAACTTGGATAAAGACAATAGATTGCTTTCAATCTAAACAATAAAGAGCAAATACATTTACATGAATAAAATATAAGATATCTACATCTATGGAATATAAATATCGAATAGTCCTATTATCCCATTTCCCAGGGAAGAGAAAGGTGTAAATGACATAAAGCATCATAAACTTTATCAACCACACGAACATAAATTCTGCTGAGAGAAACCTAAAAAATGAAAACCTAAATAAATTTGCATTTATTCAGGTTTTGACTAAATTGATAAATTTGACTTTATCAAGTCATATAATAATTGAGTTCCTGAAAATTAAAGCAAACATCTTAAAAACAGTGAAGTTATACCTTATTTATGAAAGAATAAAAGCACATGGCATGAAATCTATTATCTGTACCAGGAAAGGAAGGAAGAAGTAATATAGCAATTTTCAATTGCTGAGAGAGAAAAGAATTGTCAAGTAGGATTCCTATATCTGAGTAAATATTCTTTAAGAGTAAATAAAAATTAAATTCTGAGACAAAGGAAATTGAGATAATTTTTTTCTAGCATATTGATTAAATAAAACTCCCCAAGCTAAAAAGATAAAAAGAAAGTTTTTATTTTCAGGGAAAGAAATAATAAAAAAAAAGAAGCATAATAAAAATACTTTTAATGAGTTAATTTAATCATATTTTATTATTGAAGCAAAATTTATAGTACCATTTTATATGGTGCTAATTTATATGGAGAAAATATTCAAGCAAATAATATTTAAAAATAAGGAATAGAAAAATAATGCAACTAAAAGTGACAAAGTGTCAATATTAGTCATGCTTGTCACTATACATTTACACAGCAATGCACAGAACAATCAGAATGAACACAATACAAAATAACATACTGAAAATATTGTACAAAAATAAAAACGTAATTCTAAAATAGGTTCTAGTAACACACAGAAAACCAAAATGTATAAAGAAGTGAGAAACTGAGAGAGCATGCAGTAATGAAATAATTTAAAGCTAGGCATAAGCCCTGCCATATTAATAATTGCTTTAAAGGGGAACACCCGGGAAGAAACAGAATATAACAAATAAAGCCCCTAGAAAATTATGAACCGAAATCAACTGCATGTCACGGCAATAAAAATCTTCACCTACTCAAATCTGGTTTGCATGCAAGACCATGCATCTGTATGAAGGTCCATGATCACAGAGTAAATGTAATCAGAGACAGGATCCATCAGGGAAGCATGTCCTGAGCAGTGTGTTACACACCAGCTGCCACTGTTACAGGCAGACCTCACCCAACAACATAGGAAAGTGCAAAACGGTAGAAATAATAGTCCATTTTTCAGCCCAAAATTATTGCTTGTAATCTAAGCTCGCGCTGCCACTTGCAGCCACGCGGTTCATCAATAAATGCTGGATTTAGAGATGACTAGAAGAGTATGCTACCCGCACGGCAGAGCCTGGCAAGCTACCCGTGTCGTATTTGATATGCCAGATACCAGTAACAATTATAGACCTCATTCCCATGACCTCATGGAATGGTTTGAGGCTCTTTATGTTCTTGGAGCGAGCAGATGCCCTTGGCTCTGCTGGCATGAGACAGGACATATGGAGATGTTACTGGTGCCCGCTGGAAGCAAATAGATGATGAACGGGAAGACAGTGATACAGTGATACAGTGATCTAAGCTTTAGAACAAAAGCAAACATATGAATGAGTGGTATAGCCATATATCCAAAACAAGATTCTACAGAACTGAAAAGGAGATTTAAATGGCTACCACTGGAACTTTGTAAGATGTCCCTCCCTATTCCAGTTGCTTCTCTGTCTCTTCTCCCCTCCTCTTCACTCTTTCTTTCTTTTGCCTTCCTATACTCTGGGTCAAAGGTTGATCTGGGCATCTCCCTTTTTAAACATTGCCTTCCCTCATCCAGTTATTATAAATACCATATATAAGTGATAGCTTCCCTGCGTTTATATTTCTTCTGACTTCATTTAACATGTCTTCCATTTCCATTCATGTTGCTATGAAATTACATGATTTCATCATTCCTTACCGCAGTGTAATATTCTGTTGTATAAATATACCACATCTTCATGACCCACTTATCTATCATTGGACATCAGGTTGATTCCAAATCTTAGCTATTGTACTGAGTGCTGCAATGAAAAAATGGAATGCATTCATTGTTTTGAAAAAATGTTTTTCTGGGGCCGGAGCGATAGTCCAGCCGGGTAGGGCGTTTGTCTTTCACGCGACCGACCCGGGTTTGATCCCCGGCATCCCATATGATCCCCCCGAGCACTGCAAGGAGTAATTCCTGAGGCGAAGAGCCAGGAGTAACCCCTGAGCATCCCGGGTGTGACCCAAAAAAGCAAAAAATGTTTTTCTGTCCTGGGGATGGATATCCAAAAGTGGAATAGCTGGCACATATGGGAACTCAATTCTGAGTTTACTGAGTATGCTCCATACTATTTTTATAGGGGGTTGGACCAGACAACATTCCCACCAGCAGTGGATGAGGGGTCCTTTTTCACCACATCCTTGCCAATAGAGATTATTCTCAGTGTTTTTTTGGACAGACACTTGACAAATTTATTTCATATTACTTGTTCCAAAAAAAATTTACAGGAATACCAAATAGAATTATCAGATAATAAATCAATACGAGTAAAAAAACAATTTTGGGGTTTTACTGTTTATTTTTTTTTAATTTTTTTATTTTATTATACCACAGTGAGATATGTTGTTCTTACTGGTGTAAGATGATATCTCATTGTCAACTTGATTTGGATTTCTCTAATTAATAATGAAGAGCAATTTTTTCTTGTGCCTTTGGCTATACATCTCTCTTCCTCAAAGAACATCTGTTCATTTCCTCTCCCCATTTTTATGGAGTTTTCAGATTTTCGTTGTTGTTGTTGATGTTTGTGAGTACTTTATAGATCCTGGCTATAAATTGTTTATTTGACGTATTCAATGTGAATAAATTTTCTCTCCCAGCAAGCTGTTGCTCACTTTTAGCCTATGTTTCTCTTGCTATACTTAAACTTTTAAGCCTGATGCAGTTCCGTTTGTTTAGTTTTGAGTCTGTAGTCTTTGCCAATGGTATTGTATCACTGAAGACGCCTTTGAGGTCTAGGTCTTGGAGCATTCTGCATATGTTTTCCTCGGTGTACTTTATGGATTCAGTTCTGATCTCAAGCTCTTTGATCCACTTTGAGTTGACATTTGTGGAAGGTGTAAGATGGATCCAGCTTTAATTTCTTGCATGTGGTTATCCAATTCCCCCACACCGGTTTGTTGAAAAGATTGTCTATTCCAGTTCATGCTCTCAGCATCTTGGTCAAAAATTAGCTGACTACATGAATGTGGGTTTCAATAAATCAATATTGACAAACATTTGGAAGAACTAAAAAAAAAATAGAAACCCCCCAGTAAATCAATTCAGAGCTGAAAGGGGGAGAAATTCCACAGATGCTTTAGAAATGCAAACGATCTTAAGACTAACTGTGCCATAAAACTTGATAATGAAGAAAAATGGGCAAATTCTTAGAATCATAAAAATTCCCAAGACTCAATCAAGAGAAGTAGAAAACCCAAACAGACCAATCATAAGTAAAGACATTGATACTGTAATTAATATCAAAGATCTAAAGTTTAAGTGCAGACTAATTTGCTAATAAGTTATACAAATTTTTCAAAGAAAAATTGCTGCTTATGCTCCTCAAGCTCATAAAAGAAAGGGAAATCATTTCTAACAACTTCTATAAGACAAATGAGACTAATTAAATCCAAAAGCAGACAGATATTTCTAAAAAAAGAAAAATTATAGACATGTAACTCCATGTTAAACACAAAGCAAAGATCTTTAACAAAATCTTAGCTAAGGACAACAATATATCAAATGAATTACACATCATTCAACTAATTTCTTCCTAGTTGCAAGAATTATTTAATATACCATTGCAAATAAATTAGAGTAATACAGCATATCAAAAAGGAAATATTAAGTATTAAATGAAATATTAAATGATGCAGATAAGGCTTCTTAAAAGATTCAGCATTTACTCGTGATAATAATCCTCAACAAAATAAGGATTGGAGGAATATATCTCAGGATAGTAACAGCCATTTACAACAAAACCATAGTCATTATCCTATATATTGGCAACAAACTGAAAGCCTTCATTTTGAGATCAGTGGCACTGCCAGTATATGCACTTTTCCATTGTTGTTCAGACCCAGCTATTCTCAGGACTTACGACTACGACTCTGCATTCAGGAATCATTCCTGATGTGCCTCAGGGGGACTTCCAGGGTGTTCAGAATCAAACTCATTCTGCTGCATGCAAGGCAAGTGTTTTGCTCACTGTACTATTGTTCAAGCTGACATTATTATTACCAGAGATTTGAAGTTTCTCACCACAGCAATTGAGCTAGAAAATAAAATTAAAGTCATTCGATATAATAATCCAGTATAGCAAATCAGTAGGCAACAAAATCAATGCGCAAAATATTGAACACATCCTATATGCAAATAATCAGAAAATTAATGAGTTATGTAAAATAATTTTCAACAACATAAAATTCTAATAGTCAACAATATATGTGAAATACTTCTCCATTAATAAATTTTCCCAACTGAAAGAAATAGTAGAGAACACCAGGAAATGTAGAAATATCCCATGTTCATGCTAGAGAAATTAGAATTGTCAAAATCCAACCTAAAAGTATTATTTAGATTCAGTGGATATCCATCAAAATTCTGAAGACACTCTTCAAAGACTTAGAACAAACTCCATTAATAGTTATATAAAAATCATAAAACTCCATGAATAGCAGAACTGTTTTTTGAGAATAAAGAAGGTGGAAGATATCAGATTTTCTAACTGTAAATTATAATCCAGCTGCCTCTCGAGGAGTTGCAGGTGTGGCTGTGGTGCCCGGCTGCATCAGCAGGTGGCAGGCAGGAGACAGGCTTGTCAACATCCCCAGGGCTCTTCCCTGTGGGCCCTGGATGGTTGATGGTCTGACATAGAAAAAGTCTTGATGAACCCAGAGCCATGGCAGAGCCTGGCATGCTACCCGTGGTGTATTCGATATGCCTAAAATAGTAATAATAATGGACCTCATTCCCAATGAATGGGGTCGTTACTGGCACCTGCTCAAGCAAATCAATGAACAACGGGAGACAAGTGACAAGTGACAAGTTATACTACAAAGCTATAGTAATCAAAATGGTGTGGTACTGAAATAAAATTGATTATCATTCAGTTAAATTGAATTGAGCACATAACTAAGCCCTTAGACGAATGAGCAGCTAACACATGACAAAGGGACAAGGAGTATGAATTGAAACAAGGAACATTTCTTCAACTAGTGGTATTAGGAAAAGTCAATATTCACATGTGAAAAGAGGAAATTTAATCCATACCTCACATACAACAGAAAATTTAATTCAATTGGATTAAAGACCTCATGATTAGAACAGAATCCATAAAATATGTAGAGGAAAATATAGACAGAACTCTTGATTTTGTGGACTTAAAAGTTATCTTCAATAATTTAATTCCATTGATAAAGCTACCAAAGCAAAAAAGAAACAAATGAGACTGCTTCAAATTCAAATATTTTATATGTTAAAAAGAAACAAGATACTGTTAAAAGATCTTAATTTTCTCCCCTGCTGAGTTAAAGAAAATAACTGCACACAGCACATCAGATAAAGGGCTAATGTGCATGACACTAAAGAACTCACAAAGTTTAACAACATAAAAACATTCACTATCGCTATCTTCCCATTCATCATCTATTTGCTTGAGCGGGCACCAGTAATATCTCCCAATATGTCCTGTCTCATGCTAGTAGAGCCCAAGGGCATCTGCCTGCTCCAGGAAGATAAAGAGCCTCAGACAATTATATTAGGTCATGGGAATGACCCGATATAATTGTTACTGGTATTTGGCATATCAAACACGACATGGGCAGCTTGCCAGGCTTGCCGTGTGGGTGGCATACTCTTGAAGTCACATCTAAATACAGCATTTATTGATGAACACGCGGCCAAAAGCGGCCCCCGCAAGCCAGGCTGTGATACACTTATCTGCTGCTGGATGGAATTCTGACAAGAGGGAAGTCCAATGTGGAAGATGGCGGCCCTCATAGAGTGGTGGGGGTCGCCTGGCTTGTTGTGAGGCCCTGCTGGGGTGGCGGGCCAGGCTAGAACCAGTCATCCCTCCCAGGTGCCTCGTGACCGGCTGGGCAAAGGGAGAGCAAGTAGCAGCTCTGCCCCATGTCTGTAAGTCTCTGGATTAGCATACCTGGGCCGGATTGAAAAAAAACCAGCTTTTTTTTTGCAGCCATCACTTGAATCACTTGAATCACATGAATCCCATTATTCATCAATTTGCTCCAGCGGGCGCCAGTAACACTTCCATTGGACTCTATCACGTGCCAATGTAGCCCAATGGCATCTGGTTGATTCAGGAATATGAAGAGCCTCAAACCGTTCCTTCAGGGTCTTGACAAGGAAGTCTGACCATCTTGTAGGTGGGCAGCCACGAGATCTTCTGACATCCCGTGGGATCCAGTCAGTAACGGCTCTAGTCCAGTGGTTGTCTCCAAATCACATTACATGTCCAGCCCATCTGATTTTACATGCCTTGGCAAACGAGACAGCATCCCTGATTCTGGAATAGCGACGGAGGTCAGAACTCCGATTCCTTCTCTCACTTGAGTGAGGCATGATATTCCAAGCATAGCTCTTTCGATACTCTCTGAGAGACCCGAATAGCATTCTCATCCTGCTTTCATAGGGCCCAGATCTTTGAGGAATATGTTAATGCAGGGAGAACGGTGAAGTCAAAGAGATGTGCTCGGAGCTGGAGGTTCTTTGTCCTTTTAGCTATTTCTTCAGTGCCTTTGAAGGCATTCCATGCCGCTCTCTTCCTCCTGTGCAGCTCAGGTTTTAGGTCATTCACCATGTTGACTTATCGAAATAGGTACACATAACTGCTGCATTCAGAGATGTTTGTTCCATTGAGAGTGAATGGGGCCTCTGGAACTAATTCATTTTTCATAAACATAGTTTTCTTTAGATTCAGCTGTAGACCTATCTTTCCACATTATTGGTCAAAGTCAGCCAGCATTTGTGCCGCTTGGCTAATGTTTGGTGTTATTAGAACGATGTCATCAGCGAAGCAGAGGTGGTATAGTTGACGACCATCTATCTTCACTCCCATCCCTTCCCATTCTAATTGTCGCATGATGTTCTGCTGATGTGGTGCTGAAGAATTTTGGTGAAATGGTATCACCCTGTCGAACCCCCTCTTTGACATCAATGATCACTTCTTTGTAGAATGGTGAGAACCTGGTAGTGAATCCTTAATACAGCTCATGAAGTATCTTGATGTATTAGGTTTGAACACCCTGTTTGGCTAGGGCTTCGATGACTGCTTCAGTCTCCACAGAATCAAAGGCGTTCTTTAAATCAATGAACGTGAGACAGAGAGGCATCTTGCACTCCCTACAAACCTCAATGAGCTTGGTTACTGTGTGGATATGGTCAATTGTGATGAATCCTTTCCAGAAGCCAGCTTGACGCATGGTTGTACTTCATCTAGTGTTCTGCTAATCCTGTTCAGGATGACTCGTGTAAACAGCTTGTAGATGACGGACAACAGGCAGATGGGGTGATAGTTGCCAATGTCGTGAATGTCTCCCTTCTTGAACAGTAGAACTCTCCTGCTGGTTTTCCATTGGAAGGGCATCTTGCATTCGGACTGGTAGCATGTGAAGAACCGAGCTAGTGTATTGATGAGTACCGACGGCAGATTCTTCAGGTGTTTGGGCCTGACTTTGTCTGGGCCTGGTGCTGTTCCCTTCTTTACTGACAAAATGGCATGTCGGATTTCAGAAGGGAGAATGTTGGGAATGACATATCCATCCTGTGGAACTTGGTATGTGGGCAGGTGGACACGGCTATCAAGGAGATCTGAGTAGAAGTCATGGATAATCTTCTCCATTGCCTTTATGAAAGATGTGATAGATCCATCAGGACATCGGGGGGTAGTCATCTTGGTCTTATAGTTGGCAAAAAACAGGCAGGCAGTGTGAATGCTTTTCCCAGCTTCTGCTGCATCCAGCAGGGCTTGTCAGAAACCCAGCCTACAAGGATCCACCCTGCAGAGACCCGCCCTAGAGTGGAGAGTATTTCAAGCCCAGGAATGCTTGAGCCACAGACACAGATACACCCGCAGAGCAGAAACCAGCTTTCCCTGTTGAATCCCCTGCATTCCATGGACCACAAGAGCGACTTCTAACCCTAGTCCACCATCCCAATAGAGTCTCAGAAGAATCCAGAGAAACCCCCACACCTTGCTGGCAGCGATCTTCACCATCCACACTCCTCAGCTCATAAAATCTCCACCCAAGAGATTAAGCCACTCTCCAGCCCGGCTTGACATAAACCCTGCCTACAAGGACCCACCCTCCAGAGACCCGCCCTTCAGAGGAGAGTATTTCAAGCCCAGGAATGCTTGAGCCTAAGACACAGGTTCACCTGGCAGAGCAGAAACCAGCTTTCCCCATTGCGAATGGCCGCACAGCAGCCGCGCAATTTATCTCCAGATTACCATGAATGTTCAACCCACCTCTCTGAGAGAGCCCCACAAGGTAATGATAGCATAGCGCCTGCACAGCAGAGCCTGGCAAGCTGTCCGATGTGTGTTTGATATGCCAAAACCAGTAACAAAAATGTTCATTTTCCTGACCCTGAAAGAGCCCTTAATACAGCAGCAGTAATAAAGGAGAACAAGCAGTGCCTGATAAAATTTCACAGCCATCCTAGGCTGCCAAAACGAAGAAGGACTAAAATGACTGTCTGTACTTTCAATGCATGAACGCTGGCATTGGAAGCATATATTGAGGATCTGATGGTGCAAGTGCAAAAGATCAAGTACAACATCATTGGTCTGACTGAGACTAGGAAGCATCAGTTGCATCACTCTGTTTGACACCTGAGAAGAATTGTTCCTTGGAGCATTTGACAAAAGAGGCGTCGGTGGCGTTGGTGTCCTTTGTCAACACGAACATGGCCGTCAACATTGATTCATGTGAATGCCCTCACAAACCACATAGGACGATTACACTTGAAGAGATGTGGCCACTGCCAGCAATTTCTATCTTCATTGTCTACGCACCAACATCCACATACAAAGAAGATGAAATTGAGAAATTCTACATGGAACTGGAGGAGTTCTATAAAAAAGATCACACCTTCTACAAGATCATAGTTGGTGATTTTAATGCCAAGATAGGACCGAGAACATCGGCTGAAGAACTCCACATCAGGACTCATGGCCTAGAATGGAAAGAAAAGGGTGAGAGACTATCTGAGTTCATCATGTCCACCAAGACCATTCATGGGAACTCACAGTTCCAGGAGGCTGAAGCAAAATGTTGGACATGGGAATCTCCTGGTGGACAGTTCCACAATGAAATTGACGACATCATCTTCAATCGACGGTTTTGTCTGACTGATGTTGCTGTCATCCCCAAATTCCAAACAGGATCGGACCACCGTCTCCTTCATGCAAAATTCAAATTTCTCCCGGGAACGGGAGAAAAGGCTGTAAAGTTTAAGAAGAGAACTCCCAGAACGACCCACCAACTGGGAACTCTTTGGCACCCGTGCAGCAACATGGGGAGATACCACCATTGACGACATTGATGAAGAATACAACCAACTGGTTCAGCACCTCCATGATTGTGCGAAGAATGCCGAGAAAGAGAAAGACACAAAGGACTCCTGCCTTCAGAAATTCTTGAGCTCATTCGGCCACCGTGTCAAGGCACCAGCCTCAGGCGACCAAATGCTAACGTCCAAGCTTGCTGCTAAGCTGTGCAGAGAAGCGATAAAAGAAGACCTCAAAGACAGAAGAGCAGAAATACTGGAAGATGCAAATGCATGACTGAAAGTACAACAAAATTCTTAAAGAATAAATTTACCAGGGTATAAAAAGGGTAAAGGAATGCTGAGCTAGCAGTGAGTGTGCAGTTCGTATATTTCATGCCTGAGATTACTAACAATAAAGTAAATCACAGTGCCTAAACAAACACTGATCACTGTTGTCAGCTGAACATTGACTTATTGTGCTACTCCTTCTGATAATCTGATAAGCTACTTGTTAAGGTTTTTAAATAAAAGTAGAGGAAAGAGAGAGACTCACAGACATGAGGCAGATCTGCTACCACCTCTCCCTTTGCTCAGCCGATCATGAGGCACCCGGGAGGGATGGCGGGTTCTAGTCCTGGTCCGCCACCCCAGCAAAGCCTCACAAAAAGCCAGAAAAACCCCAACTCCATGAGGGCCGCCATTTTCCACATCCGGACTCCCCTCTCGTCAGAACTCCGCCCAGCAGAAGAGCTGATCACAGTCCGGATCATTGAGACCCACCCTGCAGCAGTCTTTTTCAAGTCTGGCCCAGTATGCTGATCCAGAGACTCACAGACATGGGGTAAAGCTGCTACCAGCTCTCCCTGTGCCCAGCTGATCACGAGGCACCTGGGAGGTATGGTAGGTTCTAGCCTTGGCCCACCACCCCAGCAGAGCCTCGCAAGAAGCCAGACAATCCCCCACGCCATGAGGGCTGTCATTTTCCACATCCGGACTCCCCTCTCGTCAGAACTCCACCCAGCAAAAGAGCTGATCACAGCCCGGCTCGCACGGCCACTCTGCGGCTGCACGTTTCATCATTAAATGCCAGAGATCAGAGGTGACTACAAGAGTTTGCCACCACACAGCAGAGCCTGGCAAGCTACCCGTGTCATATTTGATATGCCAAATACCAGTAACAACTATAGACCTCATTCCCATGACCTGATGGAATGGTTTGAGGCTCTTTATGTTCCTGGAGCAAGCAGGTACCCTTTGGCTCTGCTAGCATGAGACAGGACATATGGAGATGTTACTGGTGCCTGCTTGAGCAAATCAATGATGAATGGGAAGACCGTGACAAGTAATACAGAGGAAAGAGAATTGCGGCTTCCCCGCTCAAGGAGGTCCCAAGGCCTCTGGCTCAAGAAACCTCGTGTGGATTCCATAGCCCTAACAGTTCTTGGGGGGTGACCTTGGCAGCAGATGCCAGACCTAGCTGGGTCCCCGACATTACTTCCAGTCTGTTAGGGCCCCCGACCTTGTTTGGGGCCCACACCATTCCCCTGACCCATCCTTGGGAGAAACAAGGTCAGAGGTTCCTGAAGGTTACTTTTTTGCTTTACTTCCCACTTTGCAGGAACAGAGCTCTGTCCGAGAACCCCTCTTTCCTCCCTGGGTTCTCCTGCAGGCTGCCTCTCCTCAGGGCCGTCTGTGTGGGCTTCTCTCTTCCAGATGTCTCTGTTCACGGCTTCCCTGTTTCCGGTCCTCCCCCCAGGACTCGCCTTTCAGGACCTGCTTTCTCGGGTCCTTTCTGTTGAGGGCTTTTCTCTTCAGGGCCTCTTTTGTCTGGACTCCTCTGCTCTGTCCCTATCTGTTTCCTGTATTGTTACATTGTTACATTGTTTCATCCTGTGGCTTCTATTTCACTGTTTCTCTAAGACCCTAACTATGTCGCTGGGTTCCACCATTTGTTTTTTTTTTGTTTGTTTTGTTTTTTTTTTTTTTTTTTTGCTTTTTTGGGTCACACCCGGCAATGCTCAGGAGTTTCTCCTGGCTCTGCACTCAGGGAATTACTCCCGGCGGTGCTCGGGAGACCATATGGGATGCCGTGGATCGAACCCGGGCCCGCACAGGCTGCTGCGTGTAAGGCAAACGCCCTACCCACTGGGCTATTGCTCCAGCCCCCCACCATTTGGTTTTTTTTTGCCTCTGATTCTCTGTTGTCCTGTAGCCTTGATGCTGAAGCTCTGCTGTTGACCCTCGGGGCCTAGGTACCAGGAGCAGCTTTTCCTCCCCTGGTGCTGGTTATCTGGCCTAGGCACCAGGGGCCCATGGCCCAGGCACGTGCTGGCATTAAGGCCCAGACACAGGGGCCGCTGGTCTCTCTGTCTGGAAGCCTCACGGATACTCTCCTTGGAACCCTATTTATGACCAGGTTCAGAACCCTGGACTCAACTGTATAACAGATAAAAACTATCCTATATATAGTTTATATATAGTATATATAATATATAATATATTATATAATATTATATTATATTATATTATATATTATATATTATATATTATATATATTATATATACTATATATAATTTTTATAATATATATTATATATAAAGGGATAGATAAAATATCCCTTTCATCTTTAGGACCATGTTTGTTTTTAAAGTCTTTATTCTAATGTTATTATAATCACTTGAGATCTTGTTGCTGTTTGGACATTTTTATTTTCTTTTGCTTTTAACCTATTTGTGCTTAATTTTTTTTGTTTGTTTTTGAACATGACTTCCCAAGTGGAGCTCAAAAGTCCCTGGGGTCCCTCCTGGTAATTCTTGGCTAACTAGGATGGTGGTTCAATGTAAAGGTCAAGGATGTGGTACCCCCTAAGGAATTATTTAGATTACACTGGGGGTGTCAGGGGCTCCCAGAGCCTGCAAACTTCAATGCTTGAGAAAATGTGGTGCAGGGATAAAACCAAGGTTGGTGTGTGCAAAACATGCACCTTAACCACACTATCTCTGTGGTGTGAAATGATATAGCATTGTTTTGATTTGTATCTCCCTGATGATTAGTGATGATGAACATTTTTTACTATGCCTTTTGGCCATTCAAATTTCTTCTTTGATGAAGTTTTGTTCATTTCTTCTCCCCATTTTTTTGATAGTGTTGGCTGTTTTCTTCCTGTAAAGTTCTACCAGTGCCTGGCATATCCTGGATATTAACCTCTTATCAGATGAGCATCTGCTGAATAGTCTTTCCAAGTCTGTGGGCTGTCTCTGTATCTTGGTCACCATTTCTTTTGAGGTGCAGAAGTTCTTTTCTTGTTTCATGTAGTCCATCTCTCTCTGTCATTTTTTTTAGAAAGTGAGTCTTTTCAGTTTGAGGGCAGAACAGTCTGTAAAATAAGGCTCAGTGTGGTGCTTGGCAAATAGACACCTCACACTTTTTTTCTCTTTCCCAGATCGACACCTAGAGGCACTTCTCAGGGCACCTCACGCTTTATCCCTTTCCATGGTAAGACTTGCAGGGGCTGCTCCTCGGGGGGGCTTGCTCCTTTCCCGGCAGAAGCTGGTACTGCTGTCTAGAGCTGACACCCTGATTCCTGGCTGCATTCATGCAGACCAGGTCCAGCACAGAGGTGTACTTGATGGTTGCCCTTCTGGGGATTGGTTGTTTGCAAAGAAGATGACTAGGGGAAAAAGGGTTCTACTTAGCACTTGGACATAAACAGGATCTGTGTTCAGAAATATGAGCAGACCATGGAATGTGCCTCATCTAAGTGATGAAGCAGACAGAGCTGGACACAGTGTAGGGCAGAGACCACATGCCATTTTTACACTTAAGGTAATAGATTTGAGAATTTTGAATAAGACACCATGTTTCATACCCTTCTGGCTGCGTAGACAAAAAGCATCTTTCACTGCTCTTTTCTTCCTCTCTAACTTGTATCTCCTTTATCACACTTGACTCTTGATGTAAGTCTTCCTGATATCACTGCATTAAACAAGGAGGACTCTCTCATGTCAGCATAATATTCCAGGGACTACTATGTTTGAAATTATACTCCGCACAACTGAAAATGCTATACTGCTACTTTAAAAAAGTTATATTTCAAAATACAAAGTTGTCCTGGAGGGTAAAGGAATATAGCAATAATAATCAGAACCTACATCCTATAATTTTGTTCTTTACTCTAAATGGTTCAAAGAATACATAGAGGTATGCATTTCAGTTTGGGGCAACACCCTGTGGTGCTCAGAGTCTCCTCCTGGCTTTGTACTCAGGATCACTCCTGGCAAGGTTCCGGAATGTATGTGTTGTATTACTGTTCAAAGCATTTCAGGTTTAACATTGGAGTTGTCATTTCCCTCTCCTTCAGGGAGCTTAGGTTATTTGAATTGCACCCATTCCAGTGCTAATAGGACACACAATCCTCTGTGTTTAACTTTGGCCTCTCCCTTTGTGTTCTTCTCTCCCTCCCTATTGGACACAGCTCTTTTCTCCTGCTCAGGCATCTGTCTCCTAACAGGTGCAGTGTTTTGCAGTAAACCTTCTGATGACTTTGGGTTTTGTATTGCAAGTGAAATGTTGCTGTTCTCTTCCGTTATTCCCTTTGCATATTCTTTTGTTAGAGCAATTTCCTTTTGTATAGACACAGGAAGAGAGTTAATGCTATGCTCTTGTAATATAGGAGTTAATTGTCTCCAAAATATTTACTCCTGGGCATCCATTTACCTGACTTAAACCTCAGTTGCCCTTAGATTGACCATAGTTCCTTATACCTGAAAATAGGGTCCTATCGTGGAACTTGGATGGACCCAGGGCAAGACATGAATAAGCCTACCCTTGCCTAGATATGGGACAGGCTAAGAGCAATGAGAAGTGTAATAAGTCAAGAATACAGTCATGGAACAAACTCTGTAATGACTCAAAGATAAGCAACTGATTTATGGCCTTGTTGAGGTTAGGAAAAACTAACCTGACCTGAGGATTGTACTCTGGAATACATTATGAGATTTCCCACAGGAAAAGCCACCCTATACCATGAGTCCAGAAAGACCATTTTAAGCTTAATCCATGGTATAGATAAAAGTATATATCTCTTCTCTCTTTATAAATTATTAAAACTATTATTAAAAATAAATGTAATATGATTGTTTGCCAGTAAAGGAATGGAGAGAGCAATATATCCTAAGAATTCCACTTTTGTCCTGGGGTATGTCTATAGTACCAGGGCAAGATTCTATCCCTTGGGGAAGTCCCTAGTAGATTGCCCCTGAAAGGAAGGGGGCTTTTACATGGCTCATTGTTTTAGAATCAAACAATGTAACCTCTCTGAAATCCCCAACCCCCAACCCTTCATGATGTCTCTATAACTAGCAGGCTTGACTTTTAATTAAATGGCCTCTGATTACCAAAAGCCTGTGGTCCTGTTCCTTTGTCCATCAGTTGGGAGGGGGGAATGGCCGTTGATCCTGAATGGACCATGGAACACTACCAGAGCCCAACATTGTTCAGGACCACACAGAACCACAATAGTATGGTCTCAGTTCACAGCTGTGTGGCTGAGTAATTAACAGTATCGAGTGCAGAACCAGTCCGGAGGCTCTGGACCCCCTTCTAAGACTCTCTTCAAACTATTTCCTTGCTCTGCTCTTAGGCAAGTTCAGCCAACCCTTCTCTCTGTTCCTCTAACTCTCTATCCTGCCAGGCTCTCTGCTCCTCCAACTCACTCCTGCCAGCCAGGCAGTCTCAACTGACAACTCAACTGCTTTTCCAGTTCTTTTATGTTCCCATATTTGGATATTGGCCATCCCTTTAAGAAGTACAAGCCATCCCTTTAAGGAATCTCTTGAATCTCTTAAAAGGACCCAATTGTAAGGAATGCCCAAAAGTCGAAAATAGTCAACCACTTGCAAGATAAGCCCTGTCCCTGCTGTACTATTTCTCCAGCCCCCTGAATTTTAACTTTAGAACTTGATTTCCCTTCCGCACCTAAAACTAATCTTATCACACTCGAAAGTCCTGTTTGATTACTTCTAAACATTACAGCTATTCTTTACTCTCTCTTATAAACTAATTTCTTTACCCCAGAAACCAGAAAAAATCACACACACCACAGCCACAAGGTCCAGACTCCACACCTTGCCAAGTCCAGGTATGCAGGTCACATGATTAACTCACTAGGCTTCTGTGGAGCTGGAGCTTGGGGTCTTTCGAGAAGGCCCAGTGGGCCTGACTAGAACTGCCTCTGGCACTGTTGGTAATGATCAAGATAAGCGTGCTGAATAGATGCTCCTCTGTATAAATGTTCCTGTGTCTACATGGACACAGATCTGCTGCTGGCTCTCCAAAATGGTTCATGGCTGCTTCTCAGCCTCGCAAGATCTCAAGTCAGATATACGGATGCACCAGGTATCCCATCACATTTTATAGAATTAAGTAGAGGCATACAATGACAACGCTGTGATCATAATGTCTGGTCTGTGTGAACATGTCAATTTCTTAATATAGTGGGTTCAATACAGCTGACCATGAAGCTACCAGAAGGGTTCTAGCCGTGGCTGGCCATCCAGCAGAACCTCTAGTAGCCAGAGGCACCCCGACACCATGAGGGCCACCATTTTCTTTTTTAATTTCTTTTTTTTATTTTTTTATTAAATATTTGATTATACCACTGTGAGATGTACAATTACAATGTTGTTCATGTTTAGAGGTTTCGGTCACATAGTGTTCCAGCACCCCGCCCTCCACCAGTGCCCATTTCCCACCACCAATGTCCCCAATACCCTCCCCCTACCATAGCCTGCCTAAATGACAGATTCTTTATCCCTTTTCTCTCTCCCTCTCTCTCTTTTCCTTGTCTTACACATTGTGGGTTGTACTACATACACTTAGAGGCCATCATGTGCATTTTTTGACTGTATTTAATGCTCAGTTCTAGGTTGGTATTAACCCTTTCGAGATTTATTCACACATGTTCCCTTCTCTGTCTTACCTAACCTCTGACTCCCACAAGTTTGTGGTAATTTCCACTTTAGGTAAGACCTTCTGATCCACGTTTCGCCTGACACTGGATTTTTGTGTCATAATATATACATATATATTTATGCCATGCAAATAAATGCAGTCATTCTATGTCTCTCTATTTCCTTCTGACTAATTTCACTCAACATGAACCTTTCCATGTCCATCCATTTATAGGCAAATTTCATAACTTCATTTTTCCTGACAGCTGCATAGTATTCCATTGTGTAGATGTACCACAGTTGCTTTATCCAGTCATCAGTTCTCAGGCATACTGGTTGTTTCCAGGTTCTGGCTATTGTGAATAGTGCTGCTATGAAAATAAAAGTGCGGATGGTGTTTCCGCTGTGTGTTTTTGGCTTCTCAGTGTATATTCCCAGGAGTGGTATGGCTGAGTCAAAAGGGAGCTCAATTTCTAGTCTTTGGAGGAATATCCATATTGTTTTCCAGAAAGGTTGAACAAGTCGACATTTCCACCAACAATGTATGAGAGTCCCCTTTTCCCCACATCCACGCCAGCACTTGTTGTTTTACCCTTTGGGATATGGGCCATTCTCTGTGCTGTGAGGTGATATCTCATTGTTGTTTTGATTTGCATCTCTCTGATGATTAGTGATGATGAGCATTTTTTCATGTGCCTTTTGGCCATTCGAATTTCTTCCTTGTCAAAGTTTCTGTTCATCTCTTTACCCCATTTTTTATGGGGTTGGCTGTTTTCTTCTTATATAGCTGTACCAGTACTTGATATATTCTGGATATTAACCCCTATCAGATGGGTATTGGGTGAAAATTCTTTCCCATTCTGTAGACTGTCTTTCTATCTTGGTCACTGTTCCTTTTGAGGTGCAGAAGCTCTTTAGTTTCATGTAGTCCCATATGTTTATCTTTTCTTCTAGTTGCTTTGCTAATGGTGTTTCACCTTTGAAGATGTCTTTAGCTTCAATGTCATGGAGGGTTTTTCCTATATTTTCTTCAATGTACTTTATGGACTCAGGTATGATATTGAGATCTTTAATTCATTTTGATCTGATTTTTTGTGCAAGGTGTTAGACACAGGTCCAAATTCATTTTTTTTACATGTAGCTGTTTAGTTTTCCCAGCACCACTTGTTGAAGAGGCCTTCCAAACTCCAGTTTGGACTCTTTTCACCTTTATCAAAGATTAACTGATCATGTCTTTGAGTATCCTGACACCCACCCCTTTCTTCTTTGAGGGTGGATGTCAGGATACTCAACACTATTCCATAGGTACACAGATCTGTTTTTATTCCAATACCACACTGTTTTAACTACTACTGCTTTGTAGTACAGTTTGAGGTTGGGAAAGGTGATGCCTCCCATCTTCTTTTCCCCAAGGATTGTTTAGCTATCCTTCACTGTATCACTGTCTTCCCGTTCATCATCAATTTGCTCGAGCGGGCACCAGTAACATCTCCATATGACCTGTCTCATGCAAGTAAAGCCCAAGGGCACCTGCTTTGCTCCAGGAACATAAAGAGCCTCAAACCATTCCATCAGGTCATGGGAATGAGTTAATTGTTACTGGTATCTGGCATATCAAATACAACACGGGTAGCTTGCCAGGCTCTGCCGGTGGGGTAGCATACTCTTGTAGTCATCTCAAAATCCAAGCGGCCATGCGAGCTGGGCTGTGATAGGCTGGTCTGCTGGGTAGAGTTCTGACGAGGGGGAAGTCCGGATGTGAAAATGGAGGTCCTCATGGAACGGAGGGTCGTCTGGCTTGTTTTGAGGCTCTGCTGGGGTGGCGGGTCAGGGCTAGAAACTGCCACCCCTCCCGGGCACCTCATGAGCGGCTGGGCACAGTGAGAGCCAGTAGCAGCTCTGCCCCATGTATAACTATCCATAGGGGTTTATTATTTCATATGAATTTCAGGAGTGTTTGGTCAATTTCTTTGAAGAATGTCATGGGTATCCTTATAGGGACTGCATTGAATCTGTACAAGGCTCTAGGAGTATTACCATCTTGACAATGTTAATTCACCCCATCCATGAGCAGGGAATGTGTTTCCATTTCCTCGTGTCCTCTTTTATTTCTTGAAGCAGTGTCTTGTATTTCTCTTTGTATAGTTCCTTTACACAATTGTTAAACTGATTCCTAGGTATTTGATTTTCAATGGCAAAATTGTGAATGGAATCGATTTCTTAATATCCCTTTCTTCTCTTTCGTTATGTGTATATAGGAGAGCCACCGACTTTTTGGGTATTGATTTTATACTCTGCCACTCTACTGTACATATTTATTGTTTCTACGAGTTTTGGGGTCGAGAATTTAGGGTTCTCTAAGTATAATATCATATCATCTGCAAATAGTGATAGCTTGATTTCTTCCTTGCCTATCTGGATGCTCTTAATGTCCTTTTCTTCTCTGATTGCTATGGCAAGTACTTCCAGTACTATATTGAATAAAAGAGGTGAGAGAGGGCAACCTTGTCATGTTCCTGATCTTAAGGGGAAGGCTTTCAATTTTTCCCCCATTGAGAATGATACTCGCTGTGGGCTTTTGGTAGACGGCTTTGTCTATCTTGAGGAAGCTTCCTTCAATTCCCATTTTCTGGAGGGTTTTAATCATGAATGGGTGCTGGATCTTGTCAAATGCTTTGTCTGCATCTATTGATAGGATCATGTGGTTTTTATTTTTTCTCTTATTGATATGATGTATTATGCTGATTGATTTGCGAATGTTGAACCATCCTTGCATTCCCGGGATGAATAATACTTGGTCATGATGTATTATCTTTTTGATGAGTCTTTGGATTCTATTTGCTAGTATTTTGTTGAAGATCTTAGCATCTCTGTTCATCAAGGAGATTGGTCTGTAATTTTCCTTCTTTGTGTTGTCTCTCCCTGCTTTGGGTATCAGGGTGATATGTGCCTCATAGAAGCTGTTTGGGAGTGTTTCTGTTTCTTCTATTTCCTGGAAGAGCTTGAACAGGAAAGGCAGTAGGTGCTCCTTAAAGGTTTGGTAGAACTTGCTAGTGAACCCATCTGGACCTGGGCTTTTGTGTTTAGGCAGACTTTTAATTATTGTTTCAATTTTCTCGATGGTGATAGGCTTATTCAGGTATTGGAGGTCTTCTTTCAATCGTGGGAGGTTATAGGACTTCAGGAATTTATCCATTTCTTCTAGGTGCTCATGTTTTGTGGCATATAGGTTCTCAAAGTAATCTCTGATGATTGTTTGAATTTCTGTCTTTTCTGTTGTGATGTCACCATTTTCATTTCTGATTCTGTTTATTTGGGTTCTCTCTTTCCCTGTCCTTACAAGTCTTGCCATTGGCTTGTCGATCTTGTTTATTTTTTCAAAGAACCAGCTCTTGGTTTCATTAATCTTTCTGATTGTTTTTTTGGTTTTCCAGCTCATTGATTTCCTCCCTAAGTTTTATTATTTCCTTCTTTCTGCCTGGGTTGGGCTTCTTTTGTTGGTCTTTTCTGATATTTTCAGCTGTGAGGTCAGATTGTTTATGTTGGCCTTTCTTCTTTCCTTATGAATGCTTGCAGAGCTATGAACTTTCCTCTTAACACAGCTTTTGCTGTGTCCCACAAGTTCTGATAGTTGGTATCTTCATTGTCATTTGTTTCTAGGAATCTTTGGATTTCCTGTTTGATTTCTTCTATGACCCATTTGTTGTTCAGCAGTGAGCTGTTCAGTTTCCAGGTGATTGGTTTGATTCCCTGCTTCTGTGTATGGTTAACTACTATTTTCAGTGCATCATGATCTGAAAGGATAGTTGACACAATTTCCATCTTTTTTATTTTGTTGAGTAAAAACAAAATGCTTTGTGGAAGAGACTTAAGTGATAAACTCTAAATATCTGCAGGGCTAGCCACAATGTGTAAAATAAGAGGGAGAGAGATGCAGAGACAGAGAGAGAGAGAGAGAGAGAGAGAGAGAGAGAGAGAGAAAAGAGAGGAAACTGGGGTACCTGCTATTAAGGCAGCCAGGGGGCGGGAGGGGGCGGGGTACATTGGTGGTGGAAATGGGGCACTGGTGGAGGGATGGGTGCTGGAATACTGTATTACCAAGAACCAATTATGAACACCTTTGTAATTGTATGTTTCACGGTGGTATAATAAAAAAATTTTTAAAAAAAAGAAAAAAATGCTTTGTGGCTCAGTATATGGTCTATCTTGGAGAATCATTCCATGTGCAATGGAAAAAAATGTGTAATTATCTTCTTTGGGATTAAAACCCCTGTATATATCAACCAGCTCTCTTTCTTCCATTTCTTCCTTCAAGTCCAGTGTTTCCCTGGTGAGTTTTAGTCTCTTATATCTATCCATAGTCGATAAAGCAGTGTTGTAGTGTCTAACTATTATTGTGCTACTGTTAATGTCTACTTTGAGGACTATTAATAGTCGCTTTAAGTATTTTGCTTAAAACGGCCCCCTCGCTCGGCGCATATATGTTTAGTAGTGTGAGTTCTTCCTGGTATACATACCCCTTTAATTATAAAGAAATGGCCTTCATTGCCCCTTTTAACCTTTTTCAGCCTGAAGTCTATATTGTCAGATACGAGTATGGCCACGTGTAGGCCAAAATGGCTGCCACTACATGTTAAGGCCCTGCAGAGAGGAGAAAGTGAAGCGAGGCCAGCAGAAAGGGGAAAAAAAGGAGAGAGAGAGAGAGAGAGAGAGAGAGAGAGAGAGAGAGAGGAACCAGGCTAGTTGTATATCCCTGCAACCCAAACCTCCCACTCTGATGGAAAGCCATCAAGGTCAAATGCCCTCAGGTAATTTCTCCTAGACCCTTTGAGATGTTAATGTTGCCTAGCCAAGATCTGCCTTGGAAATGCCTCTGCAGGGTAGAGTGAAGGCAGAGCTTCTGAGATGAAACTTATCTCAGAATACAAAGGCATGCATCTATACCAAAGAATATTCTATAGCCAGTTAATATTTCTTCAAGGCTTCACAAAAGTCTCGTCTTTTCTTCATGGTTGTACTGTATATTAGCTTTGACTCATCAGAGAGCCATGCTTCCTTGCTTGGAGGCAAACAGCATTTCTCTCTGGTCTAATTACTTAGAGATCTTACGTGGCCAGTCAAATATACCAGTAAGATCTAGCTAGTCCCACAATGATTGTGGCAGCATGAGAGAATATTTATACCAACCAGTATAGAATACATGGTCAGATGAGCTTCCACATTCAAACTATCCTCCTTCTATCTACAAAGTAACCTGCAGGAGGCAACTCCAGGCCAGATGCAGAGGCTCTGGGCATGTGTACTGCAAGAGCAGGGTATAAAATCAATACCAAAAAGTAATTGGCTTTCCTATTAGCAAAAAACGAAAAAGAAGAAAGGGAAATTAAAGAAACTATCCCTATCACAAAAATCAAATACCTAGACGAATTAGTTTGACTAAGAATGTAAAGGATCTGTACAAAGAAAACTACAAGACACTGCTTCAAGAAACAAAAGAGGACATGAGGAAATGGAGACAAAGTCCCTGCTCATGGATTGGGATAATTAACATTATCAGAATGGTAATACTCCCTAAGCTTTATACAGATTAAGTGCAGTCCCTAGAGGATACCCATGACATTCTTAAAATAAAATGCATGGCTGTGGGTCTAGTTCGTAGCTAATCTGACTTTGCTGGTCATGGTGGCTGCCTACTTGTAGCCACGCCTGCTGGTGCATGGAGCTGGAAGGGATAAGGAGGAGGGGCCCCATCCCCGCTCCAAGTGCAGCTGGTGCAGCCTCCCCCATGTGTCTGCTGGCCCTAGGAGCTATGTTGCTCTTAGCCAGGGGCCGGCCGCCCTCCCGTGGCTCCGTGGCTGCTCCACGTCAGTCTAGTGGCACAGATCTGGGTCTGGTCTGTAGCTGATTGGCTTCTCCCAATCATGAATATCTTATAATTGTATATCGCATGGTGGCACAATAATTTTTTAAATAAACTAAATACATGTACTTTTTCCACTTGCACCTCTCATAACCTCTTCAGAGAACCAATTTCTCTACCTTCCCACCAAAACAAACTGCTTTGCCTGTATCTTATTCCATGAGCCTGATAGAAGCAGTCCTGTGAGCTTTCTCAATAGTAAAGTCAAACACCTGCACCTGAGAAAGATCAAGGCAGCTCATATAGTTGTATAGAGAGCAAGAAATCAGACCCAAAAAGTTAGTGCAGCATGTAGGTGTTACTATGCAGGCAGCCATCTCCAGTTCAATCCCTGGATCCCTAGATAGTTCCCAAGGACCACCAACATAGATGTATGAGTATTCCTGAGAACAGCCTGATGTGGCCCCAAAACAAACAAGCAAACAAAAATACAATGTTAAATCATGGTGTCTTCCACAGCTCCTTATCAAGTTGTAGAGTAACTGAAAAAGCATCAAAATATTTTGCTTACTATGTTCTATTTTCACATTGCATTTAGAACAGAAATATTTAAGACTTAGAAGCCACCTGAGATGACTTTAAATGGCAAATCATTTCTTTTCTTGTTTTCAATATATTTTATTGAGCTAACATTTGTTTTAAAAAGTGTGCTGTATAGAAATACACACCAAAATCATAATCAGCAACCACTGGAAAAGTTTCTTAACTTTACTTAATCTCGCTTTTATTTCTGCTCTGTGATTTTCAATACTGTTAATAATAGGGTTTCATGTATGCATGCAGTGTTGCAACACCACACCCCTCAATGTACATATTGAGTCCCCCAATATACATATTCCCCTGCCCTCCACCACAGTAAAACCATTGTGAAAACCAGTTCTCAGGCTCCATTGCCTTCTCCATTTGTTGTTGCTCACTTACTATGTCTCTTTACATCACACATATGAAAAAGGTCATTCCACATGAAAAATTATCATTATGACTCTCACTCACCTGACTTACACATAACAGTGGAATCCTCTCCAAATACATTCATGCAGCAGCAAATTGCATTTTTATTTTTTTTATTACAGAGAAGTATTATTCCGTTATGTGTGTGTGCACCAGTCATCTATTCTGTTAGTTTCTTATCGAGTCATCTATTCTATTAGTTCTATTAGTATCTACTACCATTACAGCCCATATATGGCAATAGTATTGATAAAGTCATGACTTTTTTCCTGGTTTGTTATGGGTGAATCTAGCCGATTTTTTTTCTTGCATTCACTTTCTGAGTTTCTAGAACATAGTTAGTTTCTACTAGTCAACCCCAAACTCTCCACCATTGCACCACGGATAACATTTAATTTGAAAATTTTCTCATCTTCTATTTGAGCTTGTCCTAAGAATACATTGAATAATCTATTTTGTATTGCTTGTTGGAGCTACTTCTCTAAATATGGTCTATGGATATATTCTTAGATGAAAGTCAATAGAAATTATTAAATTTGAACTGGATCCATTGTGCCCACTGTATAAGAAACTATCAATATGTTCCCACAGAGGGGAAAAGGGGACTCTCATACACTGTTGGTGGGAATGTCGACTTGTACAACCTTTCTGGAAAACAATATGGACATTCCTCCAAAGACCAGAAATTGAGCTCCCCTTTTGACCCAGCCATACCGCTCTTGGGAATATACCCTGGAAAGCCAAAAACACACAGCGGAAACACAATCAGCACTTTTATTTTCATAGCAGCACTATTCACAATAGCCAGAACCTGGAAACAACCAGTATGCCCGAGAACTGATGACTGGATAAAGAAACTGTGGTACATCTACACAATGGAATACTATGCAGCTGTCAGAAAAAATGAAGTTATGAAATTTTGCTATAAATGGATGGATATGGAAAGAATCATGTTGAGTGAAATTAGTCAGAAGGAAAGAGAGAGACATAGAATGACTGCATTTATTTGCATGACATAAATATACTAGGTGATCTTACCGAAAGTGGAAATTACCACAAGCGTGTGGGAGTCAGAGGTTGGTTTAGATAGAGAAGGGAACATGTGTGAATAAATGTCTAAAGTTCTGATGCTAACATAGAACTGAGCATTAAATACAGACAAAAAATGCAAATGATGGCTTCTATGTGTACGTAGTGCACTTAGAAGTGTACAATGTGTGGGAGAAGGAGGAGAGAAAGAGGGAGAGGAGAGGAGATAAAGAACCTGCCATTTGGGGGACGGGAGGGGAGGGGTACATTGGTGGTGGAAATGGGGCACTGGTGGAGGGATGGGTGCTGGAATACTGTATTACCAAGAACCAATTATGAACACCTTTGTAATTGTATGTTTCACGGTGGTATAATAAAAAAATTTAAAAAAAAGAACCTGCCATTTAGGCAAGATGTGGGAGGGGGAGGGAATTGGGGACATGGGTGGTGGCTGGGGGGGCACTGGTGGAGGGAGGGGTGCTGGAACACTGTGTGACCGAAACCCCCAAGCGTGAACAGCATTGTAATTGTATATCTCACGGTGGTATAATAAAATGTTAAAAAAAATAAATAAAAATAAAATATTAAAAAATAATAACCAAAAAAAAAAGAAATATCAATCCCATTTCAAACATTACATAATTTAAAAAAAAAAAATATGTTCCCACAGATCATACATCATGCCCTCACGTTTGATTTTATGCCCCAAACTTAATTCTATAAAATGTGGTGGGATACATGGTACATCAATATACCAAGCTTTGAGATATCACACAACCATGAAGTGGCTACGCACTCACGGGAAGAGCCGGTAGCAGCTCTGCCTTGTGTGTCTGTGTCTCTGGATCATGACTAACAGTGCTAGAAGCAGTCTTTGGACAGGTCCACCAAGCCTTCCAGATGGGACAGAGGTGGGGGAAGGTACTCAAGCTCCATCTCCATGGAAGTCCTATGACTTCCACTGTATTAGCCACTGAGACCCGCATACCTAGGCTTGAAATCGACTTCTCTCTTGGGTGGGGCTCTGACAAGCTGTGGAGACTGGATCTTGACAATGGCTGCAATTGTGACATGTGAGGTTCCTCTGGCATCTTCCAAGACTATATTGGGGTGGTGGGCAATCTAAAGTCATTCTATAAGAGGTTACAGAATTAGTTAGGATCAGCAAAGCCAACAGGACAATTATTTCCACTCAGCAAGTGTGGCAGATATCTATGCTGCTTCTCCATTTTATTTCACTATCTAGAAGTAAATCTTTGCAGTTCATCCTCACTTATCCCCACCCCAAGGAGTCTCCATTATATGTAAAATACACTATAGAATCTTTTTCCATGCTATAGCTGTCCCAGTAAGCTTTTTCTGTTTCTGGTTTTCACTCTTGAATTCTGGGGATGGGGTGCAGGGAGACTTCCAATGTTATTGTCTATTCCTCTCATCTGACTGTAATTAGGGTTCCATGATATCTTCTCACCACAGGCTTATGAATTTTATTCTGAGAGATCAGTAGATTGAGCTATGACTGAGTCTGTGGGTTCACTGTAGAAGGTCTAAGTCCATGGCCTATGAGGTCTGATAGCTGGTCCTGGAAACTCTGAGAAGTGACTCAACCTGGAATGGACAGAGGTCAGAGTGAGAGTGAGTAGTGTTGCAGTTGTCCAACACCCCCACAAAGGTCTCTGTGGACTCACTGGGGTAATGGAAGGAGGAAATTGGCTAATCTAGGATAAAAATATTAATCTTAGTTTTAATCTGTTTGGCAGTGCTTCCTCACAAAAGAACTAAGAACCATCGTTGTGTTGCAATGCTACGTTCCCTTGAACTCTGCCACTTAGGCTTTTATGTCTGGGTATTTTTTCACTGAGTATTGTCTGTTCTACTTATTCATTTATTCACATTCCAGATATTAGTTAGATCATCTAGCATTTGTTTCTTCTTACAATACACTCTCCCTTAACATGACACCCTTCACTTACACCCATGTTGTAGCAAAAGACAAGATCTAATCTTTTCTTAGAATGGAGTAATATTTCACTCTTCATAATATCATATATATTTGGATGACAAAGCTGTGATATATACATATGTGTACTATATCACTGTATCACTGTCTTATACTGTGATATAGATATACAGATGATGACACCGTTCACCATCAATTTGCTTCTCCAAGCACCAGTAACATCTCCTTATGTCCTGTCTCATGCCAGTAGAGCCCAAGGGCATCTGCTTGCTCCAGGAACATAAAGAGCCTCAAACCATTCCATCAGGTCATGGGAATGAGGTCTATAATTGTTACTGGTATTTGGCATATCAAACACGACACGAGTAGCTTGCGAGGCTCTGCCATGCTAATGGCATGCCCTTGTAGTCACCTCTAAATCCAGCATTTATTGATGAACTGTGCGGCCGCAGCGCGGCCATGTGAGCCAGGCTGTGGTAGGCTCTTCTGCTGGGTGGAGTTCTGAAGAGAGGAAGTCCGTATGTGGAAAAATGGAAGCCCTCATGGAGTGGGGGTCGTCTGGCTTGTTGCGAGGCTCTGCTGGGGTGGTGGGCCAGGGCTAGGAACCCACCATCCCTCCCGGGTGCCTCCCTGAGTAGCTGGGCACAGGGAGAGCTGGTAACAGCTCTGCCCCATGTCTGTGAGTCTCTCATATAAAAGAAGAAAATGGGCAGCCTTGTCTTGTGCCTGATTATAAGGGGATAGAGTTCAGGTTTTTTTTCCATTGAGTGCATTATTAGCTGTGGATTTATGGTAGATGAATTTAATTACATTGAAGAATTTTATTTTACTGTAGAAAAACAATTGTTTATATGCTTCTATAATTAAAATTGATTAGATAACAGATCTCCAATATTAAGCTCAATTAATATAAAAGATCAGTTTGTGTGAAAATTGTTATATCTGATTGTGGGACTGTTAAGTCCTCGTTTAAGGATTTGTTAAGCGCTTGCTGCTGGGTGAGCCTTCTGCATTCCTGTTTTTTGAGTTTAGTTGGCTTCTGTGCTCCTTTCCCATGTAATTTGGTGGGCTCCTACCAGAAAGCCTGTATTGAGGTATTGTAGTCACATGGTCCAGAGACTTCAGGACCTATGGTCTGGGCCAGTGAGTTGACAGAAGGGGAGGCTGTGGGCTGGGACATGGCTCCAGGATTTCTGGAAGTATGGGGGTTGTGGGGCCTCCCACCTCAACTTCAGAAAGATACAGAGTTCTCGCCTAGATACCAGCTACCTGAAATATATGTCCATATATTTATATATTCATATGTTATATATGGATATATAACATCTATATATTATATATGGATATATAGACATATTTCACTGTTCATAATATTATATATATTTAGAAGACAAAGCTTCAATATATCCATATTTATGCACATATATGTATATATCCATATATTTTATCACTTGATCACTTGATCACTTGAATCCCGTTATTCATCGATTTGCTCGAGCGGGCGCCAGTAACATTTCCATTGGACCTATCACGTGCCCTATCAGGGCCCTGGAGCGATAGCCCAGCGGTAGGGCGCTTGCCTTTCACACGGCGGGCTCATGCCGGCCCGAGTTCAATCCCCGACATCCCATATGGTCCCCCGAGCACCGCCAGGAGTAATTCCTGAGTGCAGAGCCAGGGAGAAACCCCTGAGCATTGCCGGGTGTGACCAAAAAAAGCAAAAAAAAAAAAAAAAGACAAAGATCAAATAGCCATAAATGCAAAAAAAAACCCACAAAACAGAAGAAAACTGCTCTCTCCATATATTTTATATCCATATAAAATCTATATATTTTATATCCATATTATATCCATATTTTATATCCATATATTTTATATTGATATATACATTATACATATGTATATATATACATGTATGTATATATGCATACATATATACATATATACACACATGTATAATGTATATATCACAGCTTTTCTTCCACTTATTGTTGTTTGGAGCTTAAATTGTTTTCATGTTGCCACTATTATAACTCACTTATGTGTATTTTTATAACACTTAGATTATATAGCTATGCTTTTGAGTGTTTTATCAATAGATAGATTGAAATTGCTGGATTTTGTGAAAGTTCTATTTTTTAATTTTTTAAAAACACACCTGGTTCTGAACTCAGAAATAATTCCTGGCAGTATTCAGGGGACCATTAGGGATACTATGGATTGAACCTGGGTCAGACATCTGCAAAGAAGTGTTTTTCTATTACTATTGCTCCAGCCCCTCTACTATTTATTTTTTTTGACAAATTTCTATAGTGCTTTCCACAGAGACTGAACCATGAGGCCCCCAGGAGGAAAGATGGGTTTTGGGAGTGGGCCCATTACCTCTGGGGGTCCGGGAAGCAGCCAGATGAGACTCGCCCACCACATTAGCCGCCATTTTCACTGTCCCGACGCTGCAGCACATCAGAGCCCGCCCAGGAGGGACGCTGACCCTCAAGACCAGATTAACAGAGCAAGACGAGTTCAAGCCCAGGTGGGCAACTCCCAGAGGCGGGAATCACCGGAATTTGTCAGATGGAGCTGGGGTCACCACTTCCCCTCTCCATTTTGTCTGATCCCAGTAGCCCCACCCAGGAGCTGCCCTGGGCCAACCATCCATAGCATGCAGAGCCTCAGACATAGCTGGGGGAGCTGGAACCCGGCTCTCTCCTGGCTCAGCTGACCATGGGGCTCCCAGGAGGACAGATGGGTTTTGGGTGTTGGCCCATCACCTCTGGGGGTCCCGGAAGCAGCCGGATGAGACTCGCCCACCACATTAGTGGCTATTTTCGCTGTCCGGATGCTGCAGCACATCAGAGCCCACCCAGGAGGGATGCTGACCTCAAGACCAGATTAACAGAGCAAAATGAGTTCAAGCCCAGGTAGGCAGCTCCCAGAAGTGGGAATCACCGGGAATTCATCAGATGGAGCTGGGGTTACTCCTTCCCCTCTCCATTTTGTCTGAGCCTGGTAGCCCTGCCCAGGAGCTGCCCTGGAGTGACCAGCCATAGCATGCAGAGCCTCAGAGCGCAGCTAGGTGAACTGGAACTCAGCCCTCCCTAGCTCAGCTGACCATGAGGCCCCCAGGAGGACAGATGGGTTTTGGGTGTTGGCCCATCACCTCTGGGGCAGGGGGTCCCGGAAGCAGCTGGATGAGACTTGCCCACCACGTTAGCCACCATTTTCACTATCCAGACACTGACCATGAGGCCCTTAAGTTGTGCGGCCACTTGCGGCCATGTGGTCCATCAAACTAGTGGAAACAGTTCACTATCACTATCTTCCCGTTGATCATCTATTTGCTAGAGTGGGCACCAGTAATATCTCCATATGTCCTGTCTCATGCGAGTAGAACCCAAAGGCATCCGCTTGCTCCAGGAACATAAAGAGCCTCAAACCATTATATTAGGTCATGGGAATGACCCAATATAAATGTTACTGGTATTTGGCATATCAAATACAACACAAGCAGCTTGCCAGGCTTGCTGTGCAGGTGGCATACTCTTGTAGTCACCTCTAAATAAAGCAATTATTGATGAACCGCGCGGCCTCTAGGCGGCGCTTAGCCAGGCTGTGATAGTCTGGTCTGCTGATTGGAGTTGTGGCGAGAAGAAGTCCGATGTGGAAAACGGCGGCCTCCATGGAGTCGGGGGGGGTTGTCTAGCTTGTTGTGAGGCTCTGCTGGGGTTGGCAGGCCAGGGCTAGAACCCGCCATGAGTGGAAACAGTTATGTCCTTTAATGTACTGCATTCTACAATGTGTAGGAAAGGTAGGCAGGAGAGAGAGAGGAGAGAAAAAGATATACAGAATCCGCCAAGTAATTGGGGTACTGTAGGGGGAAGGGAGGTGGGGACACTGGTGATGGGAGATGGATTCGGGTGGAGGGGATGGGTGTTGGAACACTGAAGAACCAAAACTCGAGCATGAGCATCTTGCAATTGTATGTCTAAAAGTGGTGTAATAAAATTTAAAAAAATAAATTAATTAAAAACAAGAAATAACAGATACTTAAAATGAGGTAGGTGAAATGTAAAGTCAGTCTTTGTCTCTTCAGTCTTCTTTTTGGTACAAGGGATATTCTTGTATATGACACCTCTGTTGTACAATTATAAAGCTCCATTTGTCACTTTTTGTTTTCTTTCTTCTACTTTTTTCTTTTAATTTTTTTTAATTTTATTTAAACACTGTGGTTTATAAAGTTTTTCACAGTACAGTTGTTTCAGGTATTCAATATTCCAACACCAGTCCCACTACCAATGTGCCCTTATCACTACCAAAGAACCTAGTTTCCCACCCTCACCCATGCATGTTCCCTTAGCAGACACTCATTGACATTATTTTGCTTATTACAATATATATCTCATAATGATGTTGCTAAAGTCATGACCTTTTACTGAGCTGTTACATACAAATTCAACCATCTGTGTTTTTTCACTTATTGAATTTAGTGGGCTTCTACTCAATTTCAAACAAAGTTGTTAGTGTTAGTGTCTTATAGATATTCAATATTCAACCCCAATCCCAACATCATGCAACTAGGTACCATCATTATTTCTAATTTTTCCAACCAGCCTACCCTTACAGAGACCCTCCATAACTTATTTTATATTGCTTGTTATAGTTAATTTACTAAAAATGATCAAGAAATGTTTTCTTAGAAAAAAAATTAGTAAAGATTGTTCGATCTCACCATGGAATCATTGAGCCATTAAGCCCTTGTGTAAGAAATTACTGATATGTTGTTACAGGATAGGCATTGTGACTATATATTTTGTTATTGGTTGCCTTATACTTTACATCCATTAAGCGTTTTGTGCTAGTTGGTATTTACTAGTGTTTCAGAAGTTGCATGGCCACAATTGCAGCTGCATATGCCAGGAATTCCAGAATTTGTAACTGGTTGATTTAAATTGGAATTAAATTTATAATTGGGTGGTGACTTTGGGTCATGGGCACAACTGCCTGGCCTTCTGAAAGAACAAGGAGATGGGGTGGAGCCCATCCACCCATCTCCATGAAAGCTTGGAGAGTTCAGTCACAGAACCACAAATCTGAGTTTTCCAATGGATTAATTTTTGGGTAGAGCTCATCAGAGCAGTGGAGTGTGGCCTTGAAAATGAGAGTGTTTGTGTATAATGGAGGTTTTCAGCTGCTGGGGCTCTGTTGGAACAGGCCAGAATCAAACCCATCCCTCTCCAGGGTGCCCCAGTGTAGGCAGCCTGGTGGACGGGGCATCTCTCTTTTCTACATTTTTATCTGGAGACTACCATGAAGTTTGTGTCTATCTACACATTTATATCATCCAGGTATTGAACTTAACCTCACAAGCGCAAAGTAGGCTCTCTTCCTTTGAGTCACATGCTGCATATGTGACTTTCCCTCTTATTTTCTTTAGTGGGGATGTCTCCCTGTCTTGAAGTCAGGTGGTCTTGCTGCCGCACAAATGTAATGCACAATTCTACTCATGCATTGGTCTTCCTGCCTAGCTCCTAGAGCCTGTTTACAGGTGCCCCTGGAACTTAAATCCAGAAGCACAGCATTTGTGACTACATTCCAGGAATAATTCAAATTACACAGAGCTTCAATGGGCACCCAAATTTTTGAATATTTGGTGGATTCCAGAACAAATTAAACTGTGTACTTCGGCCTGTGACATCCACAACTTCATGCCACAGAACACTACCCAGGAATGCTTGGCTTTCACACTATAGTTTCTGCCAGGTGCCAGCAAATGCAGCCCAATTGTGCAGCTGTTAGTATGTAGCATATGGGCCACAGCTACAATGCGGGTCAAGGTTGCCATTGCCTTGCAACTCCAAGGCTCCCCTGCTCTGATCTTATAAGCCTTAGGTGGCTTCTTGTGACAAACCTGTGTGTTTGGTGGGGTGAAGTTAGGCTTAAAGGGATGATGAGGTTTCCATCACAGAGGATAGCCTCCTCTTGCTAATGGTCATGCTTTAGTAGGACCACAGAGAGTAGACATGTGACTTGCAAGCAGTCAATTTGACAAGTTTATTTGACAAGACTTAAAAGTCCTATCACTCAATCCCCAGCCCTCTCTGCTTTAGTTTGAGGTAAATAAAGCTCGCCTCAGAAATTTGTCCTCAGGATTTTTATCTAAGAAGAGAGCATGGAAATATTATCTCAGCAAAATTGCAATTGACACGCAGTTGATGGCTGTCACTGATTCTGATCCCTGATCTTCTAATCTCTCATACCTGGCCTCCCACTTAGGTATTTAACAATAGGATTTTGTGTTTGAGGTGCCTTTTCCATACCTTAGCGTTCTCTTTCAAACTGAAGCTTGTCACCCCAAGTGGATTTTCTTCTGATGAGATTATTCCTGAGTATCCTAGATAAGCTCCTGTGTCATACTTGAAAGGGATTCAGGCAATATTCTATGATAAACTCCAAATTTTGGTGGAGATTTTGCCTGTTCATGTATTAATACTGAAAATAATACTGAAAATATTCTTTCATAGATTCTTTTCTATCTTTGTCCTAACCCCTCTAGAATGTATTTAAACTTTTTAAAAAATATATACAATGACTAAAATCATGAAGAATACACAATATTATTTTTGCACATTAGTGCCCTTTTCATAATCCGTGCAAATTGTGGAGTGGAAAAAACCTCAGTAGTTTCTCAGTGTTTGTGCCAGACATGGACTTTTTAAAAACTTTAGTCAGTCCCTTAGAAGGACATCAACAAAATGCATGTGCCACATCCTGTCACTCCAGTGACTTGTTAGAACACAAACACTTCCTTACACACTTTACTTCCTCTTCCTCAGTCAAAGAGCTGACTTTGAATTAAGGGAAGAATCACTTAGTGGAGGCCAGAACCAATGAAAGCATTTCTTAGAAATTGTTCAAAGTAGTATTATGATTTGAACCATTGAAAAAATAATTTTCCTGTTAAAAGACTGTCAAGTTACAGTGAGAAGAAGGAAAAACTGTTTTTTGCAGAACTGCTGAAGTGTGTGCTCTGGCTCACCTTGACCAGGCCCTCTGCTCCTGCTCAGCTAGTTCCATGCAGGAGACATTACCGGAGCAGACAGAGAACCCAACATGTCTTCCTCAGCTTTTACTCCAGAGCCACATATCTGAGCAGGCGCAAAGTGAGACCCTCATCTTATCCCATGTACCCACGTAAGCCATGCCACCTGTTCAGGGAAGCCTGTGGTGTCCGTGTTCTTTAACAGGAACCCCATGAAGTAAATCCTAGCGGCTTTTAACTCACCTCAGCTGTTTGTTTTTACTTACATTGGAATCTGTACTCTTAGTAGATTTATGAATGGGACAGTCTTCCAGTGGGAAAGGTAACTTCCATTGATGACAATAGCAATTCAAAAGCAGGATGCTTACAAAGAAAACGAATTATTTCATCCAAGAATTCAACTCTAGCCCCCACTCAGCCCTATGCTAGCAGATTACAATCTCAGAATTCAATCTTCATCTCAGCCTTTGGCTGCAATTTGGGAAATGTGTTGCTACCCCACATCCAACCATCTCCTCATTTACTAGGAAAGCTTCAAGATGAATCCAAATGAGCTTTAACTAAATAATCTGGCAATTGTCACTCTGTTACTATAAATGGAGGATGAATTTTGTTCTGGAAACATCTATGTGTGTGTAGGGGGCAAGCAGAGTCACATACCTAAAAATAGTGCAAAACTATTTTTCAAAAAGAAAAAAAGAAAATTCAACCCCCATATAGTAAATTAAACATTTTACAAAATTACCATAAATTGCCTTCAAATCCTCTTCTATAAAATTCAGATTGTAAGGAAATATAAGAAAAGAAGCATGGTTTTAAAACAAGGTCAAGATTTTGAGTGGTTAAAAAACTGACATCCCGTTGCGGTTCATCATTAAATGCACGAGATGAGCGCCTACTACTTCTCAGTATACCACCCGCACAGCAGAGCCTGGCAAGCTACCTGTGTCATATTTGATATGCCAAAAACCAGTAACAATTATAGACCTCATTCCCATGACCTGAAGGAATGATCTGAGGCTCTTCGTGTTCCTGGAGTGAGCAGATGCCCTTTAGCTACAGTAGCACGTGAAAGGACGAATGGAGATGTTACTGGTGCCCGCTTGAGAAAATTGATGTACAACAGGAAGACAAGCAATACAAGTGATATATTATATATTAATTAATTCCATTTCAAATATTTTTTCTGAGCAAAGTGCATGTTTCAAGACAATGTATGAGTGATTCTGAAGTTCCACATTTTGCATGAGAAGAGTTTGTATTTGGATCACATTCAGTGGGAGTCAGGGGCTACTTCTGGCTCACTGCTAGGGAGTAATGACCAGCTGTGCATGGGACCCTTGCAGTACTGGTAATTGAACCTAGGCCCCAACATACAAAACATTCACTAAGCCTACTGGGCCATAACCCTAGAAAGAATGAACTCTTACGTTTTATAGCCTCACCAATCACTTACTCTAGTGTGTGTGTGATTGTGATTGTGTGTGGAGAGGGAATTAGAGATACAAAAGTGAGAAATTAAATTTTATGCCCTTTAATTCCAAGGTACAATCAAGAACAAATTTATCATAATTAATTCAAGTTAACATAAAAGAACCACATTCCTCGGGCTCTATTAAAGTCTCTAAAACTGTTTCACCTCATGTCAAACTCAGTACAACTTCACCTTGTACTGAAAGCACAGAGAGCTTTGACCCAACCTCAGCAAGTGTCCTTTCTAAACAAAAAACCCATTTTCTGCTTTTAAGAAAAGCTTAGGGAATGTCATTCACATTGGCCTGCTCTGTAGGTCAAAATGTCACAATGTCTTAGGAGCAAAGCCCCAAGCGGTTACTGAGTAGATCATTCCACTCACTATGGACCAATATTTATGTCCTGTCCCATCAAGAGCAACTGTTGCATCCTAACATCCTTGGAAGTAGAGCTTAGGAGTAATCAGGCCAGGAAGATTGAGCCCTCGGGAATGAAACTGTTGATCTGAGAAGAGACACTACAGTCTCCCTTTCACCGGTCCAGTCCTCCTTTTCCAGAGGTGAGAACTTGGATTCCTGCCGTCTTTTAAATGGCTAGAGAAGAGAAAGTTCAATCATGATAGCTAATTACTAATTCAATCACACTCCTATAATGAGCTCCTCATGAAAATCTCTAGATGGCAAGGTTCAGAGACCTCCAGGTAGGTAAACGCATGAAGACGGTGAACAATTCTATTGTGAAATCAGAAAGTGGGTTTTCAGTGCCTCCAATTTTGCAGCCAGCCAACGAGATGCAACTATGAGCACCACATTTGAAAGTGATGCCTCATGTGGAGGCAGTCTTGTGAGGTGGAGGCTGTCCCTAGTGCGCTAGGAGTTGGTTCAATGATTTCATTGTTAGGCATAATTATGGTGCCAGAGAATCACAGAACTGATTGGCTGGAAGAGAAATGAATTGAAGATCATTCACTTTTCTTTCACCGGGAAGTTGGCTTGGGGCATCTATGTTAATCACATGTATTTGTGAGAATGCTGCCTCTTTCACCAGAGGCAGTTGGTGGAAAGAGAATTTTATTTATAGATTGTCTGCAAAGTACTTGCAATCCTTCAGCATGAAAGGTTCTATATAAGTGCAAGTGTTATTTCAGGTTATTAACATTTCCAAATGAACTTTCTTATTTAGCTATATAAATATCTATATTACCGCAGTCTTAACTGACTATATAAATTAATTGGAAGAATTAATGAGTTTTACTTAGAATATGTGTGTCTGACCTGAGAATTATGAAAGTAGCTTTTAAATTTCTGTTTATGGCTCACCCCATGCTAGGCTGATGAGGCATCCTGAAGGGGGTGAGGCAGGTTCTGGTCCTCACCCACCGCCTGACAGACCCTCAGAGGCTGGAAAAACCTCATGCACCACTACCATTACCACTACCACAGCCATTTTCAAGGTCTAGACCCCACAGCTCATCAGAGCCCCACCCAAGATAGAAGCTAGTTTAAGCCCAGGAATTCAGGACTCGGTGGCTAAATTCACCAGGCTTCCATGGAGTTATAGCTGGGGCCCTTTCCCCCCACCTCAGTCCCCTCTGGAAGGCCTAGTGGCCTGCCCAGAACTGCTGCCGGTGCTGTTGGCCATAATCCAGGGACACAGGCACTTGGCAGAGCTGCTGCTAACTCTCCCCATGGCATCTGGCCACAAAGCAGCCGCGTGATATCTCAAAACCTGGTATACTCATCTACCAGTTATCCCATCACATTTCATAGATTTAAGTATAGGACATACAGTCACAAGTGTCTGGGCATGATGTGTGGTCTGTGGGGACATATCGATAATTTCCTATACAGGGGGCTCAAATGGCACAAAGGAGATTTAAGAATCTCCATTGACTTTTGTCTAAGAACATATTCATCTACAGTATTTATAGAATTAACTCCAACAATCGCTTCTCTGCCTTTTGGCTAAGATCAAGTGTAGAATTAACTCCAACAAGCAATATAGAATAGATTATTCAGTGTATTCTTAGGACAGGCTCAAACAGAGGTTGAGATAAATTTGAAATAAGTGTTGTCCGTAGGTGCAGTGGTGGTGGGTCTGGGGCTGACAGTAGAAACCCACTGCATTCTAGAACCAGAGAAAGTGAATCCAAGAACAGAAATCTTCCAGACTCCCACATAACAACCCAGAATAAAGTCATGACTTTATCAATACCATTCCCTTTATAGGCTGTAATGGTCAATATAATTATTGTGCCAGTTAAGGGAGCAGGCATGGGGATGGGGGAAAGGAGGTGGGAAATGAGGTATTTGATGGTTGTAGGAGCACACTGGTGTGGGATTGGTGTTGAACGATTAACATTTCTAACAAATGTATTGTAAAAGCTTTGTACTTTGTAAATCATAGTGTTTAAATAAGGAGAAAAATAAATAAATGCCTGTATATAACAAAAAATATATGCCAAAATCAGTAATAAAAATGTTTATCTTCCCGACCCTGAAAGAGCCCTTAGCAGCACTAAGAAGGATGAACAAGGAGTACCTCATAAAATTTCAGGGCCAAACTAGGCTGCCAAAACGAAGGACTAAAATGACTGTCTGTACTTTCAATGCACATACGCTGGCATCGGAAGGCTATATTGAGGACCTGATGGTGCAAGCTCAAAAGATCAAGTATAACATCATTGATCTGACTGAGATGAGGAGGCGTAAATCGCATCATTCCGTTTTTGAGACCAGAGAAGAACTCTTCCTAGGAACATGCGACAAAAGAGGCGACTGTGGCATCGGTGTCCTTTTCAACACAAATGTGGCCATGAACATTGATTCATTTGAATACCTAACAAACTGAATAGGACGATTACACTTGAAGATATGTGGCCCACGGCCAACAATTTCTATCTTCATTGTCTATACACCAACATCCGCATACAAGGAAGATGAAATTGAGAAATTCTACATGGAACTGGAGGAGTTCTATAAAAATATCACACCTTCTACAAGATCATAGTTGGCGATTTTAATGCCAAGATAGGACCAAGATCGGCTGAAGAACTCCATATTGGAACCCATGACCTAGAATGGAACGAACAGGGTGAGAGACTATCTGAGTTCATCATGTCCACCAAGACCATTCATGGGAACTCACAGTTCCAGAAGGCTGAAGCAAAATGTTGGACATGGGAATATCCTGATGGACAGTTCCACAATGAAATTGACCACATCATCTTCAATCAAAGGTTTTGCCTGACCGATGTGTCTGCCATCCCAAAATTTCAAACAGGATCGGACCATAGTTTCCTTCATGCAAAATTCTACTTCATGCAACGGGGAGAAAAGGCTGCAAAGTTTAAGAAGAGAACTCCCAGAACGACCACCAATTGGGAACTCTTTGGCACCATTGCGGCAACATGGGAAGATACCATCATTGACAACATCGATGAAGAATACAACTGACTGGTTCAGCAAGTCCATGATAGTGCAAAAGAATGCCGAGAAAGAGAAAGACACAAAAGGACGCCTGTCTTCAAAAACTCCTCGAGCTCATTCGCCACTGTGGCAAGGCACCAGCCTCAGGCAACGAAATGCTAACGATCAAGCTCCGCAAAGTAGTGCAGAGAAGCAATAAAGTAAGACCTCAGAGAAGAAAAGCAGAAATACAGGAAGATGCAGCAGATGCCTGGAAAAGCATTCGCAACGCCTGCCTGTCCTTCACCAACTATAAGACCAAGATGACTGCCCTCCAATGCCCTGATATTATCCATGACTTCTACTCAGATTTCTTTGATAGCCACATCCACCTGCCCACATACCAAATTCCACAGGATGGATATGTCATTCCCAACATTCTCCCTTCTGAAATCGAACATGCCATTTCGTCTGTAAAGAAAGGAACAGCCCCAGGCCCAGACAAAGTCAGACCCAAACACCTGAAGAATCTGCCATCGGTACTCATCAATACACTAGCTCAACTCTTCACACGCTACCTGTCAGAATGCAAGGTGCCCTCCCAATGGAAAACCAGCAGGACAGTTCAACTGTTCAAGAAGGGAGACATTCATGACATTGGCAACTATCGCCCCATCTGCCTGTTGTCCATCACCTACAAGCTGTTCACGTGAGTCATCCTGAACAGGATTGGCAGAACATTAGATGAAGGACAACCATGCGAGCAAGCTGGCTTCTGAAAGGGATTCAGCACAATCGACCATATCCACGCGGTAACCAAGCTCATTAAGGTTTGTAGGGAGTTCAAGATGCCACTCTATCTCACGTTCATTGATTTAAAGAAAGCCTTTGATTCTGTTGAGACCGAAGCGGTTATTGAAGCCCTAGCCAAAGAGAGTGTTCAAACCCAATACATCAAGATCCTTCATGAGCTGTATTATGGATTCACCACCAGGATCTCACCATTCTACAAGGAAGTGATCACTGATGTCAAAAGAGGGGTTTGGCAGGGGTGATACCATTTCACCAAAACTCTTCAGCACCACCCTCGAGAACATCATGCGACAATTAGAATGGGAAGGAATGGGAGTGAAGATAGACGGTCGCCAACTACACCACCTGCTTCGCTGATGACATCATTCTAATAACACCAAACATTAGTCAAGTGGTACAAATGCTGGTTGACTTTTACCAAGAATGTGGAAAGATAGGCCTACAGCTGAATCTCAACAAAACTATGTTCATGAAAAATGAACTAGTTCCAGAGGCTCCATTCACTCTCAATGAAACAAACATCTCTGAATGCAGCCATTATGTGCACCTAGGTTGAGAAGTCAACATGATGAATGACCTAAAACCTGAGATGTGCAGGAGGAAGAGAGTGGCATGGAATGCCTTCAAAGGCATTGAAGAAATAGCTAAAAAGGACAAAGAACCTCCAGCTCCAGGCACATCTCTTCAACTCCACTGTTCTCCCTGCATTAACATATGCCTCAGAGACCTGGGCCCTACGAAAGCAGGATGAGAATGCTATTCGGGTCTCCCAAAGAGGACTAAAAAGAGCTATGCTTGGAATATCACTCCTCACTTAAGTGAGAGAAGGAATCCAGAGTTCCGACCTCCATCGCTGTTCCAGAGTCAGGGACACTGTCTCATTTGCCAAGGCATCGAAAATCAGATGGGCTGGACATGTAATGTGATTTGGAGATGACTGCTGGACTAGAGCCGTTACCGACTGGATCCCATGGGACGTCAAAAGATCATGTGGCCGCCCACCTACAAGATGGTCAGACTTCTTCGTCAATACCCTGAATGAACGTTTTGAGGCTCTTCGTATTCCTGAAACAACCAGATGCCATTGGGTTACACTGGCACATGATAGGGTCCAATGGAAATGTTACTGGTGCCCTTTCGAGGAAATGGATGAACAATGGGATGTCTAGTGATCTAGCGATATGAATCACTAAAACATGCTCATCATTTTCTTTAAGTATCACTTGTATCACTTGTATCACTTGAGTTCCCATTATTTGTCAATTTGCTCAAGCGTGCACCAGTAATGTCTCCATTCGCTGGGAATGAGATCCATTATTGGTACTATTTTTGGCATATCAAATTCACCACAGGTAGCTTGCCAGGCTATGCCGTGGCTCTGGGTTCACCCCAGGGGGCCCAGTCTTTATCTATGTCAGATCATCAACCATCCAGGGCCCATGGGTCAAAGCCCTGGGTGTAGACAAGCCTGTCTCCTGTCTGCCACCTGCTGAAGCAGCCAGCACCACAGCCACACCTGCAATCCCTCGAGGGATAGGACTTTAAGTATAGGTAAGTGTAACCCAGGATTTATAATGATAATAATGCTAATTATTTCTTCAGCACTTTTCTACCAAAATCTTGAGAATGTGTGCATAGATTGGTTTGATTAGGTTCTCTCCATCATAGCCTCTGTGAAGGAGGAAGCACTTTGAATCTGCAGTATACTGGTGACTCCTACAGCTTTCGATATTTGTACAGGGAAAATATAACTCCTAGGATGACTAATGTACATATCAATATAGCATCAGTAAGTAGATATGTTACTAACAATTTTGTATGTCAATATAAATGGAGTCAGTTATACATAGATATTGATCTAATATAAGAAATTCAATGTGGGCTGGCCAACCCAGCAGACCAGCCCATCACAGCCCGGATCATCGACACCCACCCTGCAGTAGCTTTTTCCTCAATCCGGCCCAGGTATGCTGGTCCAGAGTCTCTCAGACATGGGGCAGAGCTGTTCCTGCTCTCTTTGTGCACAGCCATTCATGAGGCAGTCGGGAGGCATGGCGGGTTCTAACCCTGGCCCACCACCTCGGCAGAGCCTCACAACAAGCCAGACCACCACCCCTCACTCCACGGGCGCCGCCATTTTCCACATTTGGACTTCCCTCTCATCAGAACTCCACCCAGCAGACCAGCCCGTCACAGCCCGGATCATCGACACCCACCCTGCAGCAGCGTTTCTCAATCCGCCCAGGTATGCTGGTCCAGAGTCTCTCAGACATGGGGCAGAGCTGTTCCCTTGCTCTCCCTGTGCACAGCCGCTCATGAGGCAGTCGGGAGGCATGGCGGGTTCTAACCCTGGCCCACCACCTTGGCATAGCCTCACAACAAGCCAGATCACCACCCTCACTGCACGGGCGCCGCCATTTTCCACATTTGGACTTCCCTCTCATCAGAACTCCACCCAGCAGACCAGCCCATCACAGCCCGGCTCGCGCGGCAAGCGGCCGCACGGTTCATCAATAAATGCTTTATTTGGAGGTGTTTAAAAGAGTTTACCTCCCAGTCGGCAAGCCTGGCAAGCTTCTCGTGTTGTATTTGATATGCCAAATTCCAGTAAGAATTACATTAGGTCATTCCCATGACCTAATATAATGGTTTGAGGCTCTTTATGTTCCTGTAGCAAGCCGATGCCCCTGGCTCTACTGGCATGAGACAGGACATATGGAGATATTACTGGTGCCCGCTCTAGCAAATAGATGATCAACGGGACGATCGTGATCATGATCGTGATAGAGCAGATAGCTAATAATTAAATCCAAAGACCATATACTTGTATAAAACCAGGAAATTCTGATTTCCCAGTTTGAAGACCACCAAGCAAGAAATTCCTTTCTTAATCAGGAGTCAGCCTTTCATCAACCTACTCAAGACCTTCATCTGACTGGACATGGCTGAGCAATATTACAGATGCCAATCTACTTTATACCCAGTAGAGAAGAATTAAGATGTTAATTTTATCTGAATGCCCCTGAGAAAAGCACCCATAGTATAATAGAAGAAAATATAAATGGTCCATGGCCCTCTCACACTGACATTTAAAATTTACCACCACACTCTATATGCATGAGAAACAGGAGAAGCACAGAGAGAAATATCACACGTTCACAAGTAATCAGCTTTCCTTTGATAGAATCCAGTTTTCACAAGTTTCTGCAAGTAATCAAGAGCCATGGCAGGTCCCAGACTCCCACCAGCAGATCTCCTTAAGGGTCCAAAGTTCATTAACAGAGATGGGAATCATTACGAAATCATTATGGACACCAGCTGGGGAGTTAATGCCCTGCCACAGTAATTCCTAAGACCCCTCTCCACTGGAGCAAACTTCTTGAGACTCAGAGCCAGCATCTCAGAAAATTGGTGTCCTTGTCCTACAAAGAGGGCCTCTTGGGGGTCAGAGAGATAGTACGCCTGTTTTACATGCGGTTTACCTGAGTTCAGTCACTGGCACCCAATATCGTCCCTCAGTTCATCAGGAATACAGAGCCAGAGTAAATCTGAACACTTCAAGCTGTGCCCACCCTCCAAAAAAAAACAACAAAAGAAGGTCTCTTGTCCCTCTATTTGTCTGTACTCAGAAACCACTCATGGTGGGCACAAAGAGAGTCTGTTCTACCTTATGGTTGTCAGAGGCTATCGAGACCAGAGACAGTAAGCAATTTGACTAAGAGAGCTCAGAGTGAATGAGAACTTGTCAAAACTCAGTGCCCTCTTTCACACTAGGCTCTGCTGATCTCATGAGGTCTTGTGCTCTCTTCAATCTTTATTCCTGTGCCATGTGGGATTGCAGCCACATTCAGAGCACAAACTGGCTGTGTCCTGCCTCTTCCTCACTGTGGCCCTGACTTCTGCCTCAGCAGTAGATGGTGGTGCCTGTCTGCCCTTGTGCCATGCTGGTGTTTTGAGCAGGTCAGCCTCCTCCTGACTCCACACTTGATGACAATCAGTGCTCCCCAGAATTTGGGGATATCAAGAGCTCCTAAACAGTCCCGAACTGTCCTTGTAAGAGAATAGAGACTAGCTATAGCTCCCCACAAAGGCAGCATACAAGCTGCAGTAGCAAATCACCACAAAATCTTCAGGGAAGCTGAGTCCACTGCAGCCTTTCCCTTCCAAAAGAGTGAGTCAAGCCAGACAGGACGGTGCCTGGACTTCATGGCTCCAGGGCCTGGACCGTGGCCCACATCAGTCCTCAGTGTAGACGCACCTCTGAGCTCCCGTCTCCTAGCTGGAACAGCCCACACTGACGGATGTGGGCTGTTGATGCCAGACCATGTAGTAGGTGAAAGTTCTGGAAACTTCACAAGAGCACAAAAGTAGATCTGTAAAATTTCCAGCATGTTTTTGTTAACCCCAAAAGGGAGATCTGTGTTCTCCAAAGTATTCTAGCTCTGCCAGTCCTAAAGGGCATCAGAACTTTTTCTGGATGCTAAAGAAGCCATAACATGAAACCATAACCTGAGTCAGAGTAAAAGTCTTAAAGAAAAAGCCGTGGCCAGATCCATAGTACAGTGGGTGGGGAGGGCACTTGCAAGACTTGCAAGCCGCTTACCCGGGTCCATCTCTGGCATCCCACAGATCCCATGAGCTAGCCAGAGCCAGGAGTCAGTCCCTGAACACCACCAGGTATGGCCCCAAGAAAGAAAACATAAATATTTTTTAAATTTATTTCATTGGGGCTGAGAGATATATAGCAGGTAGAGCAGTTGGCTTATACATGGTCAACCTGGGTTTGATTCTCAACACTCCATATGTTCCCCAAATCCCACCAGGAGTGATCTCTGAACCACTAATAGTCTATGAGCATGCTGGGTGTGGGCCAGCATGATTACAAAGAGGATAAATTGTCCTAGCCAAATATGTCAAAAATCATAGTCAATGCCCAAAACATTTCTATTGACTGTGACATAAGCATATATTTTTCAAAATGTTTTCAAAGTAGGTTAGGATAAAGGAAATGGAAGTTTGAGAAATGTCAGGAAAAGAAGTCTCATAGGGCAAGTTCTTTACTCAAAATAGTACTTAAAACAACTATATTCTATGGAATTCAATTAGGAACAAAGAGCAGAACTATAGAAAATCCAGGTCTTGTTCTCTTTTGCCATTTCTGGATGAAAAAATTTGTGCCTGAAAATTTGATAATGTGTACTTCCATGCACATTTTATTTTGATGAAGCATGTATATAAATGTTGGGGAAGAGCTTCCAATATCTAAAGAGAAAATTTCAACACCTCTTGGACCCCCAAGCTCATGAGTTCATGGCGCCAGGAACTACAAGCTTGGTCCTGGCAGATCACTCTTACACTCCCCAGACACCCTGATGCATGCTGGGAAACTGGAATTAAAAAAGAGAGAGACCTGCTGATAGGGCTTGATCATGTCCATGGTGCAAATACTCTCATCATGCCTCATTTCAGACTGGGAGTAGTCTGGCTACCTTCCAAGTGGGTTTAACAACCCACTCTCTTTAGTCGGTTCCTGGTCAATCCAGCATAGCTGTGTCTTGTGTCACAATCTATCTGAGTAATATCAAATACTGATATGACCACTCATGCTTCTTCCTAGTTTAACTGCCTCCTGCCCCAGAATCTGGACAAGGCTGGTTCTATGGCTAACTCCATCATCTCTCCCAAGTATCACCTCAGCAGGACACCTTCACTACCCAGCCCTGCACTTCCATGCTCCTTCCCAGCTCAATATTTTCTTAAGAGACAATCCTCATCGCATTCACACAATATACAATTGACTTCTCTACTTCCATTTGTTTTCTGACTCTTTCCTCTAAAGGCACTCCACAGAGGTATGTGACTTGTGTCTGTTTTGCTCAGGGATGTGTATTAGCTTAACACAACACCTAGAACATGGTTGGGTCTCCAAATTCACTTGACAAATAAAACCAGATTTGGTTTTGTCAAATAAATGACAGACTTCTCTGTCTGCCTGACAGAAGTAAAGACTTCTCTGTCATCTCTTTCCCTTCCTGTGAGTGACTCCAGCACCTTTCATGGAGTAGTCTTCTCCAGGCCAAGTAAGGCCAGATCATGTCTGCTCTTCTGGGGTGGCAAAGCTCAGCCCTGGTGACTCAACCTTTGGAGCCTGTTATCCAACTCCTTCAAGTGGGAAAAAATGGGATATGCTCAAATGTGTCCACAGAAGAAATAATTCTCTTTAATCCAAAGACCTATTTCTAGCTAGGGCTGGCAGAATGATCCTGCCCTTTAGAATCATCTTACTTGCAAGGAAAATAGCCTCACTGACCCTGTGCCAGGTTGACTCTGGAAGAAAGGATTTTTCTTACCTCCTAAGATTCAGAAATCAATATGGATACCCCCAGATTCCAAACAAAGGAGAGTATTACTCAGTAACAAATGTTCCTGAATTTATCCCTACATATAAATGCAGGATATTCAATTTTAATAGTATCCTCATTCTTACAGATAAATTTGAGTTTTCAAAGCATTCTAAGACTGGATTATAATAGTGGACAAGTTTATCACTGTATCACTGTCTTCCCATTGTTCATCGATTTGCTCGAGTGGCCACTAGTAACATCTCCATTAGTCCTGTCACAAGCAAGTGCAACCCAAGGTCATCTACTTGCTACAGGGACAGGAGGAGCCCAAAACCATTCTTCAGGTTATGGAACTGAGGTCCATAATAGTTACTAGTCTTTGGCATAAAAAGTAAATAAAAACACAGTAGCTTGCCAGGCTTTACCATGTAGGTGGTATAGCGAGTGGAATGCGAGTGGACAAGTTTAGGTGGTATTTTCCCCCCACACTAGAAGTCACTCTTAGTAGGAGCAACAATGAATTTTACTGATACAGCAGGAAATAGGACTAAAGTTGTGTAACATAGTAAAAATAAAATTAATAACTCAGTTAACACATGTAAAAAGATTATCAAAAAAAAAGTGAATTCAAGTCTGGCCAATCTCCCTTGCAAGGATCTAGGGAAAAGCACTCCCCAAAGGTGTCATCTTAGCACCAAAGGAACATGATTCCCCATATTCGACTGTTCCAGATGGTGCTCCTAAGTATTTCCTGTGGGCCATGTGCCTCCTGCCAATGTATCGAGTATGAATTCTAAGTGAGTTGTGCTACAGTCTCATTCATCTGAAGTTTAATACCTGTGTCTGTGCAGTGAGACTCCTCCCTGTGTTCTCTCTTTCCTGGAAAATAAAGGCAAGTGGGCCCATAGGTAGTAGGACTACGTGCAGAGGTGGCTGCAGCTTGCGGCCAGGCGTGCAGCGGTCACACCTCTCCTCACATCTGCGCTTCAACACAGCATCACTGAAGTGCTTCCAGCCCCGCACGTTTGGAGTTTTCTTCAAGTGCATCTGTGCAACTCTTGTGATATTGAAATGCTCAGACTTAAAAATGTCAGATGTAGGCAAGAAGGGACCAGATTGACACCTAGTGGTTCTGGCTGGTATCTATTTCATAAACAACTGTTGGGTATTGGAAGGGAGAGTAATGTAGAAAATACTTTACCTGTAATCTCAGCAAACTAGATTTCCAGTGACTATTAATAAAAACAATCTGATACACTTGATTTGTTTCTTTTTTTTACTTGAAAATCCTAATTTGTTTGCCATTTTTCACCAGCTGCTTGCCTGCCAAAATAGTTCGCCAGAGGCAGAACCTTCTAGAAGGCAGGTGGTGGGTGTAAACCAGGAGCAGGTCTCAAAGGTAAGAGTCAGCCCACAGGCATCAGCATGTTAGAGACAGCCACAGAGGAAGGAATCTACACTGCTAATAAAGGACTGCTGAGGATGAGCCCAGATCACTCAGCAGATTTGGGCTCTTTCATTTTTCTCAGATGACAAGGATTGCATTTTGTAATTAAGGGGACTCCTCCTTGTACTGACCAGCATTTCCAATTACAGTTGCCAAAAATCTGACAGAAACAGTGAGGGTGAACCTTTTACCAGAACAAAGTCACAATATGGACTAACATGCAAAAAGTAGAGTTGGAACATTAAGTACAAGCATGATGCAGTTTAAACTTTCAAAGAGATTTATTATTTAAGGGTTCCAAAAGGCTTAGATATGATATGCCTGTTTATCACATGGAGAGTTTCTCCTTTTGAGTGAGACTATTCATCACATGGCTTAGAATTCTGATAAACGAAAGTCAAGAAATGTAGAAAACTCATTGTACCTGCAAATTCACTAATTTGGCTTCTGTATATTTGGCATATTAAAATAAAAGTAAAAATTCAGTGAACCATAAAAATTCCTACATTATATATAGCTAAATAATGTCTCATGCTATGCATATATTTGTGTCTTTCTATAAAGCTATATATGATTGATAAATGGTGTCCTAGCGTCAAGTTTTTCTGGTCTCAGTTTAAATCTTTTCCAGGTGGCTGATGAGTTTTCCAAGTACCATTTATTGATAAGACTTTCCCCTCCACTACTAGCCACTTGATCATCAGTTAACTCCATACATCCACAAGTTTAGCTTTGCATCCTCCTTTCTATCCAACTGGTCAGAAAGTCTAGTTTTGTTGGGGGAGAGACACTGTCCTGGTTGTCAGCTCCTAAGCATTTCTCAGGGCCTCCAGAAGCGATTCTCAGTCAAATGGGACAGTGCAATGCAAGGGCTTAAGTATGAGGTGCTGCTCAGCCTAGCACCCAGGTCACCAGGAGAGCTCTGACTGCGCCTAGGGGCCTCCAGAGTTACATCCAACGATTCTAGAGTGGAGCATGTGCAGGGATCAAACTGAGGTCAGCTATACGTTGTATGTTTTGCATGTTTTGCATGCTGCCTAACTACAGTACTGTCTCTCTAGCCCCAGAGAGTCTATTTTTATTCCAGTACCACAGTTTTGATTACTGATTATCAAGGAAATGCAAATAGAAATGAAAATGATGAATACTTCATATCAGAGAGAATTATCTATACCAAAAAGTCTGTAAATAGCCAGTGCTGGAGAGGATGTGGTGAAAAGGAAACTTCATTCACAGTGGAGTAGAATTGTGAACTGATAGAACCTCTATGGAAAACAACATAAAAAGCTAGTCTAAAAAGTAAAAATAGAACGGAGCATCAACTGAGCATCTTCTCAAGGAATTTATATGCACGCTGATATTATTTCAGTGTTCTTTACAACAGACAAGATCTGGAAACAACTGGATGACCAACAGCAGATTAGTGGACAAATAAACTGTGGTACAGATACACTTAGCGGGGTGGAGGGGACTAACTTTTGACTCTTAGTACAACTTGGATGGAAACAGAGGGTGTCATGTTAACTAAAGTCATACAAGAACAAACACCTGATGATCTCATTCATATGTGGTATATAAAGAAAAGAAACGGGATGCTGAATCACCAATGATAAACACTCTTGCATTCTGACAACAGAACTGAAGCCACCTAGCTGCGACAGAGGTAGGGGAAGAGTAGAGGGAGAGAGTTGACCCGAGAATAGAGGGGCAACGGTCTCAGTACCTGAAGATGATGGTGCTGGTGCCGTGTTTATGCCAAAAACATTAGCATTAACTGCTATAAATGGTGTTGCCTCAACACCATTTATATGTAATAAATATATACACATCATTTTTAATTAAGAAAAAGACAAAAGTAACTCAGGAATACTTGGCTGATAGAAGACAGATGCTATTTAAAACTTCCGTCTAGGGGCCAGAGTGATAGCATAGCTAGTAAGGCACTTGCTTTGTGCACAACCAATCCGTTCTTGATCCCCAGAACCCCATATTGTCCCCCAAACCTCACCAAGAGTGAGCCCTGAACACAGAGCCAGGCGTAGCCCCAAGCATGGCTGAATGTGGCCCCAAAAGTAAAATCTTCCACCTCGATCACTCTACTGAGGTTATTATGGTAGAGTAAAAGAACATCTACCTATTGTTCTAGAAATATTTCTTACAGGTCGCCCTCAACATTCCCTACTCCTGCACATTCCCCAGTGCTGAGGATAATAAGGTCAGCAGGCTAATCACACACAGGTAATGGGTGTCCACCAACTGGCACACACACGTAACAGGTGTCCACGTGTTTGCACACACAGGTGATAGATGCCCACGTGCTGGCACGCACAGGCATAGGTGTCCACACACTGGCACACCACTGAAAAGCAGGCAAGGGGTTCCAAGCACACAACTTTCTTGGTACATCTGAGACAAAGCTCTGGACTTCTATGCCCAGACAAAAGGAGCAAGTGATTTGATGAAGAAAGGCACAATTAACTTTCCTAATAAAATCTACATCTCTTTAACTGAAGTAGTTGAGAAATTCTGCATTTGAAGGAGGGAACTGGAGATCGGAGAGCTAGTATAGGTGGTAAGGCACTTGTCTTGGGTGCTACTATGGCAGTAACAATGCTAATTCAAATCTTGAGCATCACAAATCTCCAGCAGTGTCGGGGATCACTCCTAACCGCAGAGCCAGAAATAGACCGTGACACCCGGAGTGTTACCCAAATCCCCTCCCAAGAAGGGAAGATAGATTTGGCACAGAGGTGTAATAATAGATACAAAGTGTCCTTTTAACATAGACACTTACTTACAAAGCTTCCACACCCACACAGTGACTAGCAGGGCACGCCCACAACTCCACAACTTTTCCATCAGGTAACCTCCTCAAGGACAAGCCTAACATGTGAACCCAGGATCCCTGGGCTAATGCAACTCCCGTGGACAACTGAAAACTTTGTTCAGAAGTTTTATGTGTATAAACATGTCACTGCACTTGATCTTAGCTCTCTTAACTCATCAAAAGCAATATTTCCCGGTCTTTTTCTGATCATGCCACTTTTCTGACGTTATATCCTTCCTGTGGATGCCCCTTAGATATGCTGAGGACTCACAGGGGCCCAATTGAGTCCCAGTTGAGAAACACTGCTCTACAGTAAAGAAATAACTAGCATATCCATCCGTTTGAATCCCAGTTGAGAAACATTGCTCTAGAGTACAGAAATAACTAACATAAGGACATTATCATTTTCACAGAGCACAGGAATCAAAAAGCTCTTTCAAGTAAAGAAGGCAAAGAAATGAATAATTTTATCAGAGGAAGACAGGTAAATGGAAAAGGAACACAACAGTTCAAATCGCACTGGGGCCCTGATACCTCTGAGGATGTGAAGGAATGAGTTCTATTTACCCAAAAGAATATAGTACTCTTTTCCACACACATACTCTCAGGAACAGCCACACATGCACGCACACACACACACACACACACACACACACACACACACACACAGAATCTTGGAACACTGATTCATCAATGACTCAGAACAAAGATTTATCACTTAATGAATCACCAGCATCAATCTGTGCTGTGTCCTGGGTTTTCCTGGGAGGTCTCTTTTAAATCCTGGCCAGGCCCAGTCCTGCTTAGCTAATGATGTCATATCCCAGAGCCTGGAGCCCTATCAGCACCTATCTAACTGCTGGAACCATAGCTCCTCCCTGATCCGCGCCCACATGCTGTTGGATTCCTATGTCTTTTCTTGATCTTTCCTGTGCCTGGACTGACACTCCCCAACAATTAAAAAATCCTACCACCCAAGATCCTCCATCTGCACAGTCCCTTTTGGCATCTGACACCTAGACTTATACTGTGTCTTCTGTTTGTCAAATCTGTTCTCCAAAGATCATAAAATTCTCCAAGGTAGGATAGACTTTGTTCTATCTAGTCTTGACTTCATTTGAAGGAGTAGTTTTCAAACAGCTTAGATCCTGAGAATTAGTACATCAACTCAATCAGCTCACTACTTTTTTTTAATGAAAAGACAAGAAACTGAGCTGCTCCAAAATGAGTTGATAACTTCAACAGGGGACAAAGACAGCATCCACCAGCTGCTCCACCCAGAGAGCTACCTAGTGTGTGTGTGTTGTTGGGGGGGCAGATTAGGAGGGACTGTACACGGGTGGGGGCTCACAAGCAGTAAACTGGATGATGAGACTCACTCCCAGTTTGCAACAGGAACAATGGGGAAATAACATAAAACTCCACCACACTAGTGAACAAAGACAGTAGGTCTAAAGACTCAACCAGTACTAACCTACATTTAACCTCTCAGGTAAGGATTTTGTAGTGAAAATGTTGAGGATATTTAAAGAGCTCAGAGAAATAATAAAATGAACAGTCAGCAAAATACAAGAAGATAAAAGAAATGAAAAACTACAAGGAGAAATGACAGAACTAAAGAATTTGGTAGGTGAAATGAAAAACTCACTGAAGGCCTCAGCAACACAGTAACAATTGCTGAGGACAAAATCAGTGTGTTGCAGGATGAGATACAGAGAATCTTTACGCACAGCAGAAGATGGAGAAAAATTCAAAATTAATGAAAAGCAGAGAGAGAACTCTGGGATAAATTCAAGAGGCGCAATATAAGAATCATCAGCGTCCCAGAGAACCAAGAAGGCAATTCTTGTGAAGATACATTAGTCAAATAAATCATCACTAAGAAGATCCCAGAGTTGAAGAGCACAAGCACCAGAATGAAAAGGCCCAAAAGGTATCAGCTAAAAGAGATCCAAATAAAAATACTCCAAAACACACCCCAAGCAGAACGACAAAAGCCAAGGAGAGAGAAAGAATATTGAAAGCAGCAAGATCAACAAAGGACATCACATACAAAGGAGCATCATTAAGGTTTATAATTAATTTATCAAATGAGATCTTTTGGACCCAAAGACAATAGTGGGATATAATAAAACTAAACAAAAAAACACAAAAAACTACACAATTAAATTTGTATTAAAAATAATTATTTATTGTTTATGATTTTATACTAATATATTTATGAAAAATTAGAGAGGACTATAGATAATAGAGAAATAATTGAATGCACTGATGCAATTTTCATTATATTGAGAAATTTTTAAGACTGACATCAAATCATTTTAGGCATAAGATCTTAACTTAAAAATGCATTTATTTCCATAACTTGCAAGCATTTAGTGGTTTTCAGGATACAGTTACATAATTAAATACGTATTTTTACAAGTAGTAAAGTAGCTATGTGTTAATGTACTCAAAAACATATTTTTATTCTAACAAATAGCTCATAAATAGAACATAAATGTTTTTAAATGAATATACCACTAATACTTCTTTGCCCAAGCAAGCAAGTATCCCTACACTAAGCAGAAATTACTTAAAGAAAATCTCAATGCAACAAAATGTCACCCCTACACTTGTTGGTAAACTAGGCACCATGTGGCCACATCTATCTATCTATCTATCTATCTATCTATCTATCTATCTATCTATCTATATATATATAGATATAGAGTATATAGATATAGAGTATATATATATACTCTATATCTATATATAGATATATATAAGCATATATATATATATATACTCTGGCCTGAGTGGGCATCTGCTGTATCTTTCCAGGCGCCATCTGAAGGCTCCAGAGAACAACGTGGGCCCTGTTTGATGCTGCGTCTGCAGGAGACTGTCTTCCCTGGTCCCTGGCTACGGAAGAGGAGTGTGGACTGCTTAGAAAGTTCCAGGAGCAGCGCTGCCAGAGGTTCATGCCTGCTGATGAGGGGTGATACTTGCACTCCCAGAGTGGGTGCCTCTACGTGAAGGCTACTCTCCAGACTCGCAGACATGGGGCAGAGCTGCTACTTGCTCTCCCTGTGCCCAACCGCTCACGAGGCACCCAGGAGGAATGGCGGGTTTAGCCCCTGGCCCGCCACCCCAGCAGAGAACCTTGCAGCGGGCCAGACGACCCCCACCCATGAGGGCCTCCATTTTCCACATCTGGACTTCTCTCTCGTCGGAACTCCACCCAGCAGACCAGCCTATCACAGCCCGGCTCATGCGGCCACATGGTTCATCAATAAATGCTGGACTTAGAGATGACTACAAGAGTATGCTACCTGCACGGCAGAGCCTGGCAAGGTACCCATGTTGTATTTGATATGCCAAATACCAGTAACAATTATAGACTTCTTTCCAGAATGGATTGAGGCTCTTTATGTTCCTGGAGCAAGCAGATGCCCTTGGGCTCTACTAGCATGAGACAGGACGTATGGAGATGTTACTGGGGCCCGCCGAGCAAATCGATGATGAACGGGAAGATAGTGACAGTGATATATATAGATGTGTATATATATATATATATATATATATATATATATGTATATATATACACATATATATACAGGTATATATATATATATACCTGTATATGTATATATATATATGCCTGCTGCTATCTTACACACTATCTTATACCACTATACTTCAGACTAAAGGAAGAGCAGCAGGCATGCCTGCTGCTCTTCCTTTAGTCTGAAGGATAGTGGTATAAGATAGTGGTGTAAGGATAGTGATGTAAGCCAAAAACAAGTATTATCAAGTGTTTTCAAGGTCTCAGACCTCACACCAGAAATTTATTTCATCCAGCAAGAAACCAAAGTCCTGATTCTTAATTTGTGTAGTTCAGAGTTCTTGCTGAGGAGACATAAACAGCATATAAGTATAGACACGAGTCTAGATAAACTCATGTCAGGATGAAATGGACATATTAATTACACTTAAGGCCAGTGCTATGGTTGAAGATCAAGGAAATTCTCCCTGAAAAGCTTCCATTTAGCCAGCGACCTTGATTACATTAAGTGAACTCTAGGGGAGAGCAAAACCCTGACTGCAGAAAGCAGCGTCCAGAAGCAGGGTAAGCAAGGAAAGACGAGAAGAGAGCAAAAAGGCCATATGCTAAAATACAAAGCGAGCAAAATGACACAAGTAGGCCTCTGCTGCTCCCCTGTCATCCCTAGACAAAAGCTCATGGTGACCAGGCAGTTTGCTTCCATCAAGGCTGCCTCTCTTTCCCTGAACATTCGTGGTCTGCCACGGGCTATCAGCGCCTCATCCCGTTGGATTTCAATCATTATCTGTGAAACTAAGCTCAAACACTCTTCTATATTGCAGGCTGGAGTGTTCCAAAACCTTAACAAGAATGTGTGTGGAGCTTTGTCCCTGCCCACCTGGTCATCCTACTGTAGCTTCCATAAATACAAGTCGTGCTGCTCCACCTGCCAGCTCTGAGCCCACAGGAAGCCGCCTTTGGGCTCTTCTGGGTGCTGTACATGGCACTTCGGGATCCTTCTGAACTTGGCATGTAAATTTAAGTGCATTATCATCAGTCTCAGCAGATATTTATTCTTCTTTCCAGGCACCCATTCATAGAATGATGCAGCTTTTGTAAGACTGAAGGACTCTGAAGGCAGACAAACTGCAGCTTCAGAGAAAGACAGTTGAAAGGCTTCTCCAGGCAACCTCAGTGAATTCACAGAGCCGGGAAAATTGTGTTCTGAAACTGAGACTGGCCTGCACTTACAGAGAACAAGCATCGTTCTCTTCAGGGCACAAATCACTTGAATCACTTGTCTTCCTGTTTTTCATCGATTTGCTCGAGGGCATCAGTAACATCTCCATACATCCTGTCCCAAGCAAGTGTAGCCCAAGGGCATCTGCTCTTGGGCTACACTTATACAAAACCCTGGGAATTTTTCCATATCTAAAATGCAACCTGAGTGAACAGGTGACCACTAGGGAAATTTTCGTAATTATTGTCTCATTTTCTGGATTGTATTAAAAATGCAAGTATAGAGGTCTGCAGCAACAGGACAGTGAGACCAAGACACTTGTGTGGCACACAGTCAACCCCCAACACCCCCGTGGTTCCTAAGCCACATCAGGAGCAACTCCTGAGTGTAGAACCTTGAGGAAACCTTAAGCATGACTGGTCCCAAAACACATGCACACTGCAGCGCACGCGCATGCACACACACACACAAACCAAGTATTTACACACATAGACACATACATTTATTTTCTAAATTTCTCAAATCCTCACCCCCAACCACTTTGTAACCTGGCAGAACTTTCAACTGACACTACTCTAAAGACACACACACACACACACACACACACACACACACTTCTAGCACTCAGCAGAGTGGGCACATCTGAAGGCAGAGATCCACTCTTTCCTCCTTCCTCACTGACATTAACCAGCTACATTCACTCAGACCTTTCCAGGGTAGGCCGATGTGATAAGTTCATCTATGATAATCAATATTTTGTGATGTCTCTTGAATAAATTGATAATGTGTTTATAAGGTTATTGAAAGTCAGATCTAAGTGGTCTAAATTAAATGACAATTTATGGCCTTAAAGGAGGCCATTGGGGTGGGATGTCTCCAAATATTCCTCACCTCATGCTGGGCTATAGAGGGAACAGCTAGGGGGGCCCTGAGTGCCCCTGGCTCTGTGCCCTATAAAAACAAGGCCCGTCAGCTTCTAGGGAGAAGAATGTGTTAAAAGAAAATGAAACCTGAATCTTTGGCTCTTTATTTTACCCACATTGGCACTTCTGAGGTGCGTGTGTGCTTCCAGCCCACAGTAATCCAGCTTTAGAGGGAACAAGAAGACTTCCTCAAGTGGAAAATCCTACCTGTGGCCTTAGTGATTTAGTAGGTGCCATCTAACCTGAAATAATAAATACCATTATGATGTCACTGTCTCACTTCTCAGTCTTAGAGTCTCTGGACCTTTCTTCCAAAAACACTATTTCATGAATAGCACTCTGTGGTGCTTAATATGTCATTTCTAGGTCAGTGCTGCTGGCTGAGCCTGTACTGAGAGACTTTCTGATAGCCAGTTGGCCATCCCACCTGTGAACTAACCTAATCCAAACTTCAAAGTGCCAAATCTAGAATTTAGACTTGCTCAGTAAGTTATGCAATTCTCTCCAGAGCTAGTCTTTATGACCAGTCTAGGAGAAAAGTTCCCTCCTTTGTCTGTGCCCTGTGATTTAAAATGGTGTTTTACTCTCATCCTTTCATTTTTCTAAATGTCACATTTGTGTGTGTTCCCTGGAAACAGATAGAATACAAAGTATCACACGTAGAGTTTGTACTTCATGAAAATACATCTTTTGGGTCATAAAAATTATTGGAGCAAGACCTGGATAAAAAATATATAATCTCAAATAATATAGATTTGTATACCAGGACAACCTGGGAGAAAGTGATCAGAGTTGTACTGAACACTGCCGCCTTGCTTGAGTCTGGGAGAGCAGTCACACTTCTCAGTAACTTCAAATGAATATGCCTATACAGCACTGTAAGTATGCAGTTATTGAATGTGTGCACAATGACAATTCTTCTCGCAATAATCCCACTCGGAGTTTTCAAGAGGATTTAAAGCCCTGAGTGAAGTGATTTATGCCTTCTTTATTCTTCCACACTGAAGATTTTAATTCTTTCAATTCTCTCTCTCTCAGCAGCTTCCTAGCAACTCCTTCATCCCTAATTTCTTACTATTGAACAGTCCAGAGATCATGGAGTATCATTTCTCTTCTTAGTAACTTAGCTGCCCCCTCTTGGTTGGGCCCAACCTCACCCCAAGGTTTTATGGTTTAATAAACAACATGCAACCAGTTTCCAAATTTCCTTCTTAACCTGCATGAGTCTCAAAACATTCTACAGAATATCTGCATTTAAATTACTTAAAATATTGAGTACTTAAAATATTACTTTAAAATGTAGACATAATTTATTTAAGAAAATAACCCTTTGCTCAAAGTCCATATGAATAGAAAATTCATGCTTTCTAATTCCAATCACTTCCTCTTGCAAATATTCCAAGAGCACATTCTACCTGACCATATTTGAAAAGCAGCCATTTTCTTTTTTGTTTTTTCATTTTTCTCAACATCCAGACTCCATAGTTCCTCAGAGCTCCATCCAAAAGAAACCCTGATCTTTCCCCTTTAAGTTTTATCAGTAAATGCTCAAGATGAGAGCCTTCTACTGAGAGTATACCATCTATCCGTGTTTTATTTGTTATGCCAAAAACTAGTAACAATTATGGACCTCAATTCCATGACCTGAAGAATGGTTTGAGTCTCTTCCTGTTCCTGGAGCAAGCAGATGCCCTTGGGTTACACTTGCATATGACAGGACGTATGGAGATGTTCTGGCATGTCAATACGACACGAGCAGCTTGCCAGGCTCTGCCGTGCAGGTAGCATACTCTTGTAGTCATCTCAAAATAATCCAGCATTTATTGACGAACCGTGTGGCCACTTGCGGCCACACAAGCCAGGCTGTGATAGGCTGGTCTGCTGGGTGGAGTTCTGACGAGGGGGAAGTCTGGATGTGGAAAATGGAGGTCCTCATGGAGTGCGGGGGTCGTCTGGCTTGTTGTGAGGCTCTTCTGGGGTGGCAGGCCAGGGCTAGAACCTGCCATTCCTCCTGAGCACCTCATGAGCGGCTGGACACAGTGAGAGCCAGTAGCAGCTCTGCCCCATGTCTGTCTCTGGATCAGCATACCTGGACCCGATTAAAAAGACTGCAGCAGGGTGGATCTCGATGAGCCGGGCTGTGAGAGGCTGGTCTGCTGGGTGAAGTTCTGACAAGAGGGAAGTCTGGATGTGGAAAATGGAGGTCCTCATGGAGTGGGGGTCGTCTGGCTTGTTGTGAAGCTCTGCTGGGGTGGCGGGCCAGGGCTGGAACCTGCCATCCCTCCTGAGCACCTCATGAGCGGCTGGGCACAGTGAGAGCCAGTAGCAGCTCTGCCCCATGTCTGTCTCTGGATCAGCATACCTCGTATTGATATGCCAGATACCAGTAACAATTATAGACCTCATTCCCATGACCTGATGGAATGGTTTGAGGCTCTTTATGTTCCTGGCGCAAGCAGGTATCCTTGGGCTCTACTTGCATGAGACAGGTCATATGGAGATGTTACTGGTGCCCGCTCGAGCAAATCGATGATGAACGGGAAGACAGTGATACAGTGACAGTGATGGAGATGTTACTGGTGCCTGCTTGAGCAAATTGATGAACAACGGGAAGACAGTGATACAGTGATTATACCACCATGAGACATACAATTACAAAGGTGAATTACAAAGGTGTTCATAATTGGTTCTTGGTAATACAGTATTCCAGCACCCATCCCTCCACCAGTGCCCCATTTCCACCACCAATGTACCCATACCCCCTCCCGCCCCCCCCCCAGGCTGCCTCAATAGCAAGTACCCCGTTTCTCTATTTCTCTCACTATTTCTCTATCTCTGAATCTCTCTCCCTCTTCTTTTACAGGGATTGTGGCTATCCCTGCAGATATTTAGAGTTTATCATTTAAGTCTCTTTGTGTATATTCAAAGGTGAGTTAGTCTGACATTACCATTTCCCACACTTAGTAAAACACTGGTATCTATTTATATCCCATTAATGAATGCAGTCATTCTATAGCTGTCCTTTTCCTTCTGACTAATTTCACTCAGCATGATAGTCTCCACGTCCATCCAGTTGCAGGTAAATTTCATAATTTTGTCTTTTCTGACAGCTGCTTAGTATTCCATAGTGTAGATGTACCACAGTTTCTTTAGCCAGTCCTCTGTTCTCGGGCACTTAGGTTGTTTCCAGATTCTAGCTATTGTGAATAACGCAGAGATGAATAACGAAGTACAGATAGTGTTTCTGCTATGTGTTTTTCGGTCTCGGGTATATTCCCAGGAGTGCTATTGCTAGATCAAATGGGAGCTCAATATCTAGTTTACGGAGGAATGCCCATATTGTTTTTCAAAAGGGCTGGGCCAATCGGCACTCCCACCAACAGTTGATGAGAGTCCCTTTTCCCCGCATCCACACCAGCACTGATTGTTCTTGTTGTTTTGGATGTGTGCCAGTCTCTGTGGTGTGAGATGGTACCGCATTGTTGTTTTGATTTGCATCTCCCTGGTGATTAAAGATGAAGAGCACTTTTCATATGTCTCTTAGCAGCCATTTTCTTTTCCTCCGTATTTTATTTTCTTCCAGTTTTGTTCTCTATTGTATTTCTAAACAAAACAATGATTAGGATACGCACAAGGAAAAAAATTTTAATTATGACCAATGATCAAATGAAAATAATAGATAAGAAGACCACTTGGTCACACCCCACATCCGCCATGTCACTGTGAGGAGAAAGTGAAAAAATAGATTTGGAGGTTGGGCAATGCTACTGAGTTGTTGTGAAGTCCATAAAATTTACAAGTTTTAAAATAAAACTTAAGTCACAACAGACACTATTTAAATCTTTTCCATCGTCACTATCTTTATCATTGATAATGTTATATTTGGTTTTTCTTCCTTTTTAATTTATTCAATGTAATTTTAATTATTTCTAACTTTTTTTCTACTTTATTTTAACTTTTTTTCTATTTATTCTGCCCAGAATAGTTTATTTTATAAGCAAACATGATTCTGAGATTGCCAAGTATGACACTGAAACTTGTTCCAGAAATCAGCTTCTTCTGGGCAGATGGTCAGTTCCACACTGCCCACACACACCACTGAAGTTTTGATCAATGAAAGCATAAACATGAAGGTGAAATAGCAAAGTGCACCAGGTCCACAGGAGCATTTATTTATGTACTTATGAGACATTTTAAGCAAATTAAATCTCAAATAATTTCCAAGTTCAGACCCCCTTTCTAAAAAGCATAGCATTTTAAACATGTCACATTAGAACTTTATTTCTTTTTCTTGTTCTTCTTCTATCAGCCACCTGCCCACAATCAACAGTCCAACCATCGCCACCTCCCTATTGCCACCATAGGAGGACTTAATGTTTTAATAATATCCTTGGAATAAGGAAACGAGAAAACTATAAAGTTTAAATATAAATATTTTCTTATATTCAAGACCTCTCTTATCACAAGACTCAGGCTTCCAACTCCAGAAAAATCTTTTACTGAGAAAATCACTTTTATCGCTTCACTTGTCTTCCCATTGTTAATTGATTTGCTTGAGCAGGCACCAGTAACACCTCCATACGTCCTGTCACATACTAGTGTAGCCCAAGGGCATCTGCTCGCTCCAGGAACATGAAGAGCCTCAAACCATTCCATCAGGTCATGGGAATGAGGTACTGGTATTTGGCATATCAAATATGACACAGGTAGCTTGCCGTGCGAGTGGAATAGTCTTGCAGTTGCCTCTCATCTCGTGCATTTATTGATGAACCGCGTGGCCATGCAAGACTGGAAAAGATCAGCTTTTTTGCTGGGTTGAGCTCTGACGAGCTGTGAAATCTGGATGTTGAAAATGGCAGCCCTCATGGTGTGGGGGTTCCTCTGGCTTCTTGAGAGGCTCTGCTGGGATGGTGGGCCAGGGCTAGAACCCACCTTCCCTCCCAGACACCTCATGATCAGCTGGGCACAGGGAGAGCTGGTAGCAGCTCTGCCCTGTGTATGTGAGTCTCTGGATTACATACACAGAAAAAGACTGCTGGGCTTGAAAAAGACTGCTGTAGGGTGGGTCTCTGAAAAGCCAGACTTGTGATCAGCTCTTCTGCTGGGTGGAGCTTTGACAAACTGGGGAGTCCGAATTACTGAGAAAATACTGCCTTCAACTACATCTTGGTTGTTCATATACATATCTTACTCTTCCTGAGAGATCATTTTGGAGAATTTAATACATTTATTGCTAATGTTCTAAAATTCCAGTAAGTTCTATTGTTGCATGCTCTACATTTTCACCTACCTGTTAGGAGTAGAGGATAACTGTGTTTACTATCTGGGAGATACTGTAACTTGTTTACTACAATGAAAACTAGCCTGAAGCCAATTAATTAGCATGGCTCCCTCTGCTGGTTAATGACAATGCCAGGAGCCCACTAAGTACATCATGAAAGTAAAAATTTTTTTCCATGAAGATAAAACAAACACAAGCCCCGGAGTATCAGAATTAGTTAAGGGCCTTGATGAGCTTTTGCTTTCTTTATTAGCTAATAAATTCATTTGTTTCTGATTCATGGATGCTGCAGTAGACATAAAACACAGGACCTTATGATACAGGACACCACAAATTATACAATGTCATATATGATGGTCTGCCCTCGAGGTGTTGCAGGTGTGGCTGTGGTGCCCGGCTGCATTGGCAGGTGGCAGACAGGGAGACAGGCTCATCTACACCCCCCAGGGCTCTATCCCTTGGGCCCTGGATGGTGGATGGTCTGACATAGAAAAAGACTGGAACCCATGAATGAACCCAGAGTCACGGCAGAGGCTGGCAAGCTACCCATAATATAGTCAATATGCCAAAAACAGTAACAATAATGAACCTCATTCCCAACGAATCGAGATGCTACTGGTGCCTGCTCGAAGCAAATCAATAAACAATGTGAAGACAAGTGACAAGTGACATATATGATGGGAATTTCATTTTCCCCTGTGTCAAAATCTAGTGGGGTTGACATGGAGAGTAAGAATTGCTTGTGGTGGCTTTGTGTCATGCCCTGGAAACTCAGCTGCAGGATCCACCTAAATTACAGAAGCAATGAACAACCTTGAAAACTTGCCCTATCACTCCAAGTTACTCAGTATGAGCACATCCCTAAGAAATGATCTTGTACAGGGGTTTGAATTCTATACACAGGGACTTGAACGCTTAGGATATCTAGCAGGACTTGTAGCTAGGCACTAGTCCACAGAGAACTGGCTTCCTCAACACTGTATCACTGTATCACTATCTTCCCATTCATTATCGATTTGCTCGAGCAGGCACCAGTAACATCTCCATATGTTCTGTCTCATGCTAGTAGAGCCCAAGGGCATCTAATTGCTCCAGGAACATAAAGAGCCTCAAACCATTCCATCAGGTCATGGGAATGAGGTATATAACTGTTACTGGTATTTGGCATATCAAATATGACATGGGTAGCTTGCCAAGCTCTGTCGTGCAGGTGGCATACTCTTTTAGTCACCTCTGATCTCCAGAATTTATAATAATAACAATAATAATAACAATAATAATAATAATAATAAAAAGAAATACCGAATAGTCTTGTTTAAATAACCGTAATAGAAACTAGATGTGCTTCCTCAACAATGACCAATAATTATTATTGATAATAATTTTATTTTCTAAGTTCTTACAGACTTTCTTCCTGCTTTTGTAGGTCACTTTTAAATTTTTTTACCAGGGGCCGGAGTGATAGTCCAGCCAGTAGGGCATTTGCCTTACGTGCAGCCAACCCAGGTTCAATCCCCGGCATCTCATATGGTCCCCCATGCAGTGCCAGGAGTAATTCCTGAGTGCAGAGCCAGGAGTAACCCCTGAGCATCGCTGGGTGTGTCCCAAAAAGCAAAATAAAATAAAATAAAATAAAATAAAATAAATAATAAATTTTTTTACCAAAATTAGAACTAGAAACTAAAACCTTTATTACTTTTTATCAACTACTACTCAATTCAAATAATTGAATTGTAAATGAGGTATGATATTTTACAAAGTTTGGAAATTGAAAATTGAAAATAAAATAACCAAAGATTAGTCTCTTTGCTTACATAGAATATGTTCCAGAATCCCTTTTGAACTAGCTGGGGTCTAGAATTTTAATGGAATAGACTCTATAGAATATCAGAAATCCATAGATAAACTTTCAAACTTGTATCACAGAACTTAAAACCTCAGGGTTAGGCAAAAAAATTAATTATAATATTTTGACAGCTGTATTTTGTTTTAATTTTAGAATTAGCAAAAATAGAATCTTGTACGGTTATAGTATCCAGCTTTAAGTTAAGACGCGATCAAGTTTCCACTATTGCTATAAATATGTCCGTGCTGTATTTATAGAATATTTGATTCTCTCCAAATGGTTTTACAGAGTTTCTTTCTTTTGTATCTCTTTTAATCAAAAAATTTAGATACAACGCATGTCCATTTCTCTCTTTAGTTGAAGAAACTGAATATTACGCAGATGTCAAGTGGCAGATGGAGTCTTGTGTGTTTGGGAATGTGAGTGCTATCTGCAGGAGCTGTTTCCAGGCCTCCTTACTGACACTGAAGCCATTCTAACTCACCACTTTCAGACTAGAAGGGCCAGTAACAGAAAACCTGACTCAGACTTACCTAAGCCACAAGGAATTTATAGACTCTCTTAATTGAAAAGTTCATGGAATTGTGAGTTCAAGTGAGGTTTGATGAAGGCACTATCTGTGTCTTGTCTTCTTGAGTGTCTGCTTCCTCCTCAAGTCTGTTCCCTTTTTGTAATAAAATGACCACAGCATTCTCCTCCCATACCCACACACGAAGCATCCATAATCAGAAAGAGACTGTCTTCTGCCGAACCATTAAGGGCAATACTTTTCCTAAAAGCAAATAGAGCAATCAGTTTGTGCAGGGGCATGCCACAATGCTAAGCAACAGCCTGCAACCTTATCTACTGGACTGCTGTTTTGAAAAGCACACACCATGCAGCATCCTTCAGAACACTGCTTGCTGACAGTTTGGCTGAGGCCATGAAATAATAATGCAATGGTTTATATGACTTATCTAATTTATTTCCCATATCTCACAGACTATAATTATATTTTTATTTATAGCTAAGGATACTGGGGCTTAGAATGCTTAAATAACTTGTCTATTTCACCAATTGTCAACTAAATCTTCTAGAGCTGCAAACCAAGCAACCAAATTTCATGGAAACACTGGTACTTGCAACTGAAAATTCCAGGGTGCTCTCAGGAGGTGGGTAGACTTAGTACCTGCCCTGCAGAAGCCCCAGCAGCCTTACCCACTCCCCACTGCTGCAGTCGCGCCAGGCTCATTCCACTGCTTCACTAACATACTCTGCAGAGACAGCAAACTGCAAATAATTTCAGCGATGCTCAAGCTAGAACTCTGGCGTTTCTCCAGTCAGGGTGTGCAGCCTCCCCCAAACCAGAAGTTTGGACAGCCACGCCCACTTCCCATTGTCTGCTCCCAAGTCAATCCATTACCCTAACAATAGACCCGAACTCTCTGGACCACGCAGCCATGCATGCAGACACCTCCTAATATCTCAACTGAAATTCCAGCAGGAGCACACCAAATTAGATGGGAAAGTAACAAAGAAGCCAACTTAATTCAACAAACAAAACAAATAACACAGAAACTTCAACTAGCAACAAATAGCTGAGTAAGTTTTTAACAACCCCATGATCAGATATAACAATTTTACATAAAAATTGATCTTTTATACTTACTGATTTTCATTTTGGAGCTTTGCCATATAATAAATATCAACTCTAGAATTGTATTAACAGTTGTACCTTTCGTCTACATTAAAATAAAAAGTTTTAAAAATAGCTTTGTTGTAGGCAGGCAGACGGGGGGGTAGGGGGGGACGCCACATGGCAATAAATTCCTGAAGAAGAGATCCAGAGCCACACCTGACTGAAAGCCCGAAACCAAACTTGATAAGACCATATCAACAATAGACCCTGGAGGAAGGAAAGGCCAAAAGGAATGTGTAAATCTCCTGAGGGAGATGAATCAGCCTTCCCGCCCAGGACCCAGCTCAAGGAAGACCCCAGGACATTCCAGTCAAAGAAGACCACTCCCAAAGTCTACTCCCCTTGGCAACGGGGCCCTAGCAACCGAGGTTGAAGCCCCATATGGGAGTAACTTGGGGAGAAATCTATAAAAGCCGTCCTGACCAAAGGACGGCGCGCTCATGCTGCCTGGGCTCACATGTTGCATGGGCGCACATGCTGCCTGGGCTCACATGTTGCATGCGCGCATGCTGCCTGGGCTCACATGTTGCATGCGCGCGCATGCTGCCTGGGCACAAATGTCGCCTCGCGCCGCACATGCTGCCTGGGTACACATGTTGCCTCGCGCCGCACAAGTGGTGCCTGAGCACGTGTGTTGCCCGCATCTCCCCTCTTGAGATGTGTACTCTCTCTTTTTACTCGTGCTCTCCACCTTTGGAGCAGTCCGCGTTCTCCCTTGAGCGCGTTACTCTTTCCTTCCTTTCTCTCCCTTCCCCTCACCAAAAACCTCCTTAATAAAACCTATTTTACTTCACTGCTCGTCGACTCCTGAAAATTCTTTTTCTGCGAGGAAGACAAGAACCTTGAGGCAGACCTGGGTAAGGCCTAGGACTGACTTTCCTTTCCTGCAAAGAGCAATTCCTCGCTCCAGCCTGAGTCCGTGGCTCCCCGAGAAACCTCGGGTGGTGGGGATTAACTCCCGTGCCTAGAGATCAAGCGGACATCAGGCGTGGCTTGACGGCCACCTCGTGGGGCTGGTGGGGCTCAGGCCCATGCCGTGCAGGGGCTCATCGCAGACTTTATCAGTCCTTAGCCTGCCCAGCGGGTCCCGGGTGGCAGAGGCGGCTGGGGGAGAAAGCGACCATCTCTCTCTCCTTCCTGCCTCACATAAGTCACCCGTGGGGTCCACCTGCAACAGCTTGTCTGATGTTACAACTTGATAGCAGAATACTTCAATTTAAGCAGACAAACTCATATTAGAGCTCAAATATTAACTCATGACATGAAACCTTTGATAAAAAGCAAAAAGGGGTGTCCAGAGAGAATTTGAATGTGGGGAGCATTATATACCACATATCTAATGCACATTAGAAAAAAAATATTCTGAAAAATTCCATTGTTAAGGAATTGATTTAGACTGTTTATCCCAATATTCCAACTAATGTTGCAACAAGCTTTCCTCTCATCAGAGAACTGCTTGAGGTTCATGTCCAGGACTCAACCCACTCAGCAAGCTTGTGTGATACACTGTAATGTTTCCACCATCTAATTCATGGAAATGAGTTCCTTTTACATGAAGAACCTTTGTTTAACCTGCTAGTTTTACTTCGATGAGATGAACTGAAGTTTAGGGTTTCATATTATTGAAGTCTCTTGTTTATACTGACCATTTGAGGTCAACAGGAACGCTGCATGAAGGTTAGGCCGGCTTATCTGCCATTTCATGTGTTACACCTAAATCTTTTCCGAGAGTTTGGATATTGGAGAATTTAAGCTTGGTAAGATAAAGACAGAGCAATATTAACACTTCTGGTATCAATTTTTCAAATAATCATATAATGAATTGGAGGCTTTTTTCTTTGCAGATATATATCCTTAGGAAGAGAGAAGCACTGATGCTAAATGCTCCCAAACATAACTTTAGCGCTTGATGAAAGAAGTGTGAAATATCTTCTACTATTCTGAAGTTGTTTTATGTCCATGATCTGTTCATACATCACACATTGAAAACTTTTTCCTCCAGGGTCCTGACCTGATGTCAGATAATGTGACTTGGAAACATCTGTATTATTTCTCCCGTGTTTTGTGAAAATGTCTTATTCACAAACTCAATCATTAGTAAATCATTGCCTCTCTGGGTTATTTGCTGCTGCAGCACAATTCCCAAGCTTCTTGTTTTTCCAAAAAACACAATTGTTTTTGTTTGAATTTAAGGGGGTCTGTGATTCTCTCCAAAGCTATGTTTGGATGAAGCAGATAATGTATCTTTGGTGATACAGTACAGTGGCCTCTTTGAAACAGTTTATGAACATCCCAATGTGCTCATGCTTTTCAAATAAGACTCTACTTGGTTTTCATTAATTTATTAATTTACTTATTTTATATACATTTACATATTTTCCTTTGTTTACAGTAGTCTGTTCATTTCAGCAACATAAATCACACCTCAACAAATATACCATACCAGGGGGCCGGAGCGATAGCCCAGCGGGTAGAGCATTTGCTTTGCACATGGCCGGCCTGTGCTGGCCCGGGTTCAATCCCCGGCATCCCATATGGTCCTCTGAGCACCGCCAGGAATAATTCCTGAGTGCAGAGCCAGGAGTGACCCCTGAGCATTGCCAGGTGTGACCTAAATAGCAAAAAAAAAAATATATATATATATATATATATATATATATATATATATACACACACACACACACACATATATATATATATATATATATATACCATACCACACCTATCACCAAAGATTGTGTTTCAGTTTCACCACATTTTTTCTTTAGCATTTCCACTATACTTTCTGGGAGATATACTGGAAATCTTTTTTCTATCTATTGAATGTAGGAGTCTTGCTATCATCCCCACCATGATCTTGTCATTGACCAGTAAAGGTTCTTAATATCACCAGGACACAGACTCACACGCAAAGATTTTGGAAGACTTTGCACGTCATTAGTCATTGTCCTAGATAGATGACCACTTGATCTGTGTAAAATGTTTTCTCTTCAGGACATAAAGAATTTCTCAGCTCAACTCAGATAGGAAATCATGCTCTGGGAACACTTGTGCTTTGCAGTTACTCACCATGGAGCAAATAATGTTCACTAGGCCTACCAAAGTCTTATCACTCTCTCCTGGTCCAATTCCGAATATCGTAATCTGTCCTTATTCCAGGGTTCGAAATCTACAATAAGGGTAGAGTAATATGGACCTCTTCAATTACGTAGGTCCAGTGTACAGCTTGGATTCTGAAGACACTTCCTTCCCTTTTTGCTACATATTACTGTCTTGGTTATGTTTACCCTGTAGTTATCATAAGACCATCTTTTCTAACTATCTCTAGAGAGTTACTAACTGACTCATGCATTAATATTTCTCTCTCTTAGTGACAGGTGCCAGGATTTGGTGGCCTTCTAAAGGCAGATGATGACCCTGAAGATAGTGGTTTCACCAACAACTGATGGAAGTGATCCCTTCCTAAGTTATAGCTAGCCTCTCACATTGTTGCTCAAAGGTATGTTCTGTTGTCAGGTCCTAAACTTTCCTGAAACTAAGAATTAAGCTTGTGAATCCTGTTCTGTCCAAGTTCTTCTCTTTTCACACCATCAATATGAGGGCAATCTGACAGCATAGTGATTAGATAAAACCATAGACACATCAAGAAAGCTTGAGAATATAAATGTTTGTTTTACTTCTTAGAGTATAACCATGCTTAGAAACATTCGATGTAATTTCTGAAGATGTATGGAGAACCAAAGCAATAGTACAGCTGGTAGTACACTTGCCTTGCACATGGCCAATCTGGGTACGATCCCGGCATCCCATATGATCCCCCGAGCACTTCCAGGAGTAATTCCTGAGTACAGAGGCAGGAATAATCCCCTAAGCATTGCCAGGTATGACCCCAAAAATGAAAAAAAAATAACAATAAAGAAATGAACTTTTTTTAAATAAGGTGTATGGAGAGAAATGGTATAGTCATAACCAGATTTAACTAAATGAGCCATGCACAATTTACCTTACACTTTATCAAGTTTCTCCAAAACCCTTTATAGTGGTTTGATGTTAATATGGGAAAATTTTCTCCACCACACCCCAGAATGTCACCTTCCAATGGTAAAACAACCCAATATGACCTAGATTTATGGGAGATAAACATTGTTTTTACCAGTAATGACCTTGTTAACCTAGAATAAGTTATGTAAGGTGGAATCAGGGCCAAGGCAGAGGAAAAGAGAACAATTTGAGAACAGGCCCCCGGACTCACAAAACAAAAACTGCAACAACAACAATAAAAAAAAAACAGAATTAAGTGCAGAATCCTGTGCCTGTCCCAGCAGAGTAAGTTTATAGGACAACTGAGTGACCGTTTCTGGAATAAAGAGCAGATAAAGAAAGAACACAATCCTGGGGATGAGGATGGGTGGACTAGAGACTACTAAGGAATAAAACTTTTCACTGGAATAAGAAAGGTACCTGAAAAACCTGCACAAAGGTTGTTAAAACTACCCTAACAGAAATGTCATCTTCAAGCAAGAACTAGATCAGGCAAGGTTTTCACGGCCAGAAAACAAAACATTTGCTATCCCCTGCAGCTCAAGCAAAGAGCTGGCCCTGTGTAAAAGTCCCACCACTCTAAGTAATGGGCATAGTAGCAATAGGTGAATAATATCCCTCTGGCCTAGGCAAAACAAAATCAATACACTAATTACCAGTCATGTCTAACTAAGTGTAAGGGTTCACAAAGAGCCAGAAAAGAGTCCTCCTGTGGAGACTAAAAATGGTGTGCTCTGGAACCTCCTTACCACAAGCCCCATTTGCTGCCCAAACTTGTGGGATATCAACAACACAGCCATGGTATGCACTTGTGAACTCTGGGATCTAGCACTGGACTCTGGTGCATCTAGTATGTATAAATACAGCTGATGTAGTGACAGCTCATTCACTGCAAATTCCCAGCAGGATGAGAACACTATTCGGGTCTCCCAGAGAGGAATTGAAAGAGCTATGCTTGGAATATCACGCCTCACTCAAGTGAGAGAAGGAATCCGGAGTTCCGACCTCCGGCGACGATCCAGAGTCAAGGACGCTGTCTCATTTGCCAAGGAATCGAAAATCAGATGGGCTGGAGAAGTAATGCGATTTGGAGATGACCGCTGGACTAGAGCCATTACCGACTGGATCCCACAGGCGTCAAAAGATCACGTGACCGCCCACCTACAAGATGGTCAGACTTCTTTGTCAAGACCCTGAATGAACAGTTTGAGGCTCTTTGTATTCCTGAAGCAAGCAGATGCCATTGGGCTACACTGGCACGTGATAGAGTCAAATGGAAAGCGTTACTGGAGGCCACTCAAGCAAATTGATGAAAAATGGGATGTCGGGTGATCAAGTAATCGAGTGATCATGCTGAATGCTGTGTTTGGTAGGCTAATTCTTTTTTTTTAATTAGACATTTTATTATACCACCTTGAGATATACGTTGTTCATGTTTGCAGGTTTTGGTCACATAGTGTTCCAGCACCCGCCCTTCACCAGTGCCCATTTCCCACCACCTATGTCTCCAATTCCCCTCCCTATCCCCTCCCATAGCCTGCCTTAATGGCAGGTTCTTTATCTCTTTTCTCTCTCCCTCTCTCTCTTTTCCTTCTCTTACACATTGTGGGTTGCATTACATACACTTGGAAGCCATCATGTGCATTTTTTCGGTGTATTTAATGCTCATGTCTATGTTGGTATCAGCCCTTTCGACATTTATTCACACATGTTCCCTTCTCTGTCTTACCTAACCTCTGATTCCCTCATGTTTGTGGTAATTTCCACTTTTGGTAAGACCACCTGATATATTTATGTCATGCAAATAAATGCAGTCATTCTATGTCTCTCTCTTTCCTTCTAACTAATTTCATTCAACATGATCCTTTCCACGACCATCCATTTTTAGGCAAATTTCATAACTTCAGTTTTTCCTAACAGCTGCATAGTATTCCATTGTGTAGATGTACCACAGTTTCTTTATCCAGTCACCAGTTCTCGGGCACACTGGTTGTTTCCAGGTTCTGGTTATTGTGAATAGTGCTGCTATGAAAATAAAAGGCTTTCCTTGCTCCATATCATACTTTGTGCTCCTTTATCAAAGATTAACTGTTCATATATTTGAGTTTGGTTGTCAGGATACTCAACTCTATTCCATAGGTCCACAGGTCTGTTTTTATTGTAATACCATGCTGTTTTAATTACCACTGCTTTGTAGTAGAGTTTGAAGTTGGGAAAGGTGATGCCTCTCATCTTCTTTTTCCCAAGGATTGCCTTAGCTATCAGTGGGGGTTTATTTTTCCATACAAATTTAAGAAGTGTTTGGTCAATTTCTTTGAAGAATGTCATGGGTATCCTTATAGGAACCACATTGAATCTCTACAAAGCTCTAGGGAGTATTACCATCTTGACCACGTTGATTCTCCCGATCCATGAGCAGGGAATGTGTTTCCATTTCCTGTGTCCTCTTTTATTTCGTGAAGTAATGTTTTGTAGTTCTCTTTGTAGAGGTCCTTTACATTCTTCATCAAACTGATTCCTAGGTATTTAATTTTCTGTGGCACAATTATGAATGGGATAATTTCTTTATGTCTCTTTCCTCTCTTTCATTATCTGTATATCGGAAAGTCACCAACTTTTGGGTATTGATTTTGTACCCTGCCACTCTACTATAAGCGTCTATTGTTTCTAGGAGTTTTTTGGTAGTGAGTTTAGGGCTCTCTAGGTATAATATCATATCATCTGCGAATAGTGATAACTTGACTTCTGCCTTGCCTATCTCGATGCCCTTAATGTCCTTTTCTTCTCTGATTGCTATGGCAAGTACTTCCAGTACTATATTCAATAAAAGAGGTTGGTATAAATGACTTTTGAGAAGCAGAGTTGCTGAATTGAAGACAACACAAATATAGCAACCATCATTTGCAGAGAATTTGTTATGAGACAAGCTTCATTCTAGGAGCTTTATAGAGTTCAGTTCTTGAAAGCAATTCAATACAGAGCATGACAATTAATATCCCCATATCAAAATGACAAGAAAACCCTAATTAGTAAATTACTTAGACTGGAAGTCATGCCTCTACAAGCAACATGAAAGTACAGAGACAATTTTCCATGTCCACCTTGAAATCACAGGCTTGTAGAGTTAGCCCTGTGTGTGCTCTGATATGAGGTTCTATTCCATCAAAGATAATTTACAGACCAAATAATCCTTGGAATTCTGTGGCAATCAGGAACAGACCAAGTATCTATGGGGTAGAAGGTCTCCAACCCATCAAAATTCATCAGCATAGTGTTCCTATATGACTCATGACATCTGCCACTAATTTTATGTGGTCTTTTTGGTTTTCCTTATATTAAACCACTGTGAGATACACAGTTAAAAGGTTGTTCATGTCTGATTTTCAGCCATACAATGTTCCAACACTAAATCCCTTCACCAGGACCCATTTCCCAGCACCAATGTCCTCAGTTTTCCACCCACCACCCACTCCCTGCACCCAACCTATCTCTACGGCAGGTGTTCTCTCTCTCACTCGTTCTGTTTCTGTCTCTGCTTTTTCTCTTTATGCCTCTCTCTCCCTTTCTTCCCTCTCTCTTTTCTTTTTAGGCATTATATACATACCTTTACCTCCTTTCAACATATGAGAGGTCTTTAAATGTGCATCTATTTTAAGTGAAGATACAACATATCGCATTTTATTTTGTTCCCATGACCCATCATAAACAAAGCCTCCCTATCCACATTCTAAAATCAATGTCATTCCTTATTGTGGAAGGCTTATCACATTAGTCTGATTGTTAAATGATTAAATGGCAAGCATTTCAACAGCCCAGAAAAGTAATAGCAGGCAATTAAAACAGTGCAAGAAGCAGGTCAATTCTTTGTGCTCTACTGTGTCCTTATTTACAGTCATACCCCTTGGAATAAATGACACCTGATTTCCTAATGGGGGATCTTAAAATACAGGCATTGGTATAACTATATTCTTAAATTATAAAACAACTACAAAATTATTGTAAATTATAATACTTTAATTTTTAATCTGATTCCCACACTTACTGTTTCCAATGCAGTCATTTGGTTCATTAGAACAAAATTATATTCAAACATGGTTCATACAATGGACAATGAGCATTCTCTGGGTGGGTTATGTGCCTCCAACTTGTCCAGAATTGATACTACCATCCAACAGCAGGACACTTAGTCAAAAATAAGCATTTCCAATAGAAATGGCTCAAATATAGGTGTATATATAACCATCCTGTGCATTTATAGTCTGGAAACTACAAAAATTTGACTCTCTCTTGCTCTGTGGTTATGTAGGGGACAAATATGACATTTAAGTGATTCATTCCATTAATATAGTAACTTTTTGTCAATCTGGAATGCATTTTCATGGAAATCCCCTGTTGAAATAGGCTCCTTTGTTGTATTTTTCTCGTTGGCTCATTTTATCAACACATCTGCTATGTTTAGACAATATGAATTAAAACCAAGGAATGCTGTTTGTACTCAGCTACTTTTGTTAAGAATATAACATCCCAAGATTGGCACTGTTTATGTAAATCAGTGTGGCTGACACAGCCATCATAAATAAATGAGGAAAATATAACAAACACATTGTTCATGAAGAAAATGTTTGCTTTGAGAATTGGCTTTGGTCTCTGCAGATTGATGAAGAGTTGCTGATATTGCATATATGTGGAGATTGTAAACGAGGTCATCTCGTCCAACAGCCAGGCGAAACTTTCAGCCTGTCATAAGAGCCAGGACTCCAGTCTCACCATTAGCCACCTAGGAAGTGTTTGAGCTTTACCAGCTGAAGCCTGACTCTGAGTTTGAGACCGTCTGCTGACTGCACACCATCGCAGGACATAGAATGGAAAAGATTTCAGCAAGGCATTTATAGCCTTCAGTCATAATTCTCATTCAGAAATTAAGAATGTTTGGTAAATAACACATGCTCAAAGATACATATATGCAGTGATGTTCAGAGAAGCATTGCTTACCCAAACAGAAAACCAGAAACAATCTATGAGTTTATCTGTGGGGAAATTGCATAAAGTATAGCATAGAACAACATAATACAGTAATAACACATAAAAAGCATTACCATGAAGTATAATATAGCATAGTATAGTAAAATGCAAATAGTGTAACAATCTGTAGTTTGTGTAATGTATAAATGACAGTGCATCTAAATCATGTACTGAAGACCTGTAAAAATTATGAAGTATACTATATTGTTCTTTGCTGAATACTATATCATGCTATGAATTTGTATTTCCATATATATATATATATGCTATGTATATACTGCATTTACTGTACTGAGTTAACTGTACTTACTGCATAATGTATTAGTATGCCATACTTAGTTGTCATGTACTATATTACACTGAATTTATTCTATTTGTTCTATTTGCTATGCCATATTACTGTCTTATCTTACTATACAATGCCATACTACACAGTGCTGTACTATAGTATAATATACTATACAATACTGTACTGTAACAAATATCCACTCTTATACTATCCTTTATTTAGTTGCCATGTTTATTATACCACATTGACTGTACCAGGTTTACTGTGCTGAATTTACTGTACTAATTAAGGTATACTGGGTCTTTGGTAAGTCTTTGTGTGGTATTTGGTAAGACTACACAAAGCTATACTATATCATGTATACATAACAAACCATAGTAAGTTGTGTATATTGTTACTGAAATAAGTTATAATGTGTCCAATTAAACAATAACATGTTACAGCACTTTAGTATACTATATTGCAATTAACTCTAGCATGCTACACAATGTTCCGTTGCCTTTATTATGCAGTACCATGCTATATTATGCAGTATCATATTGTACTATATTATAAATTATATTGCACTCTGCTTTTCTCACAGTTAGGGAAGTATTAAACTATATATATATATATACTGTTTAATACAATGTGTACTGTTTATATAGTTTAATATCCTGTATTAAACTACATATACTTTTCTATGCTGCTCTCTAGACGGTCGGCAACTACACCACCTCCGCTTCGCTGATTACATCGTTCTAATAAAACCAAACATTAGCCAAGCGGCACAAATGCTGGCTGACTTCGACCGAGAATGTGGAAAGATAGGTCTACAGCTGAATCTCAGGAAAATTATGTTCATGAAAAATGAACTACTTCCAGAGGCCCCATTCACTCTCAGTGGAACAAACATCTCTGAATGCACCAGTTATGTGTACCTAGGTCGAGAAGTCAACATGATGAACAACCTAAAACCTGAGCTGTGCAGGAGGAAAAGAGCAGCATGGAATGCCTTCAAAGGCATCGAAGAAATAGCTACAAAGACAAAGAACCTCCAGCTCCAGGCATATCTCTTCAACTCTACCATTCTCCCTGCATTAACATACTCCTCAGAGACCTGGGCCCTATGAAAGCTGAATGAGAATATTATTCGGGTCTCCCAAAGAGGAATCGAAAGAGCGATACTTGGAATATCACGCTTCACTCATGTGAGAAGGAATCCGAGCTTCGACCTCCATCGCTGTTCCAGAGTCAGGGACACTGTCTCATTTGCCAAGGCATTGAAAATCAGATGGGCTGGACATGTAATGAGATTTGGAGATGACCGCTGGACTAGAGCCGTTACCAACTGGATCCCACAGGATGTCAAAAGATCACATGGCCGCCCACCTACAAGATGGTCAGACTTCTTCGTCAAGAAGAAGTCTTCGTCAAGACCCTGAATGAACGGTATGAGGCTCTTTGTATTCCTGAAGCAACCAGATGCCATTGGGCTACACTGGCACGTGATAGGGTCAAATGGAAATATTACTGGCACCCGCTCGAGCAAATATATGAATAACGGGATGTCAAGTGATCAAGTGATACTATTCTATACTCTCAGCATTACACTATATTATACTTCACTACCCTATATTAGTCTTTTCTATTTTATAACATGATGTGTTATGTAGTATACTGTACTAGAGTTTGTTGTACGTATTTTACTGCACTGATCTATATTATACTTTTCTATATTATATTTCCATATGTTGTTCTATGCCATACTTTCTGTATTACTACTTTAGTACATTTTTCTATGCTATACTTAGTAAACCATTCTTTCTGTGCTACATTAGACTATGATTTATTATATTTTACTGCTATGTTCTGTATTTTCTGTACTTTCACTGTACCAATAGCTATACTATAACTCTGTGAAGAACACTAGCTCATCATGCGGCATTTTGCAATAATTAAATTATTCAATGACCATTTGACTTTAGCTGTATAACTCCTTTCTGATAGCACAGGGATGCCTGGGGGTCAGGTGTGGTGTGCAGTTCATTTTACTTATTTTTTGTTCAGTTATTTTGGGCTTACTCTCAGCTGTGCTCAGTCCTTACTCCTAGATCTGCACTCAGGGATTCAGCACTGCAAACCATTAGCCAGCTGCTTGGAAGATGAGTGCTTTACCCCCTGTACTGTTTCTCCAGCCCCGTCATTTTATTTCTAAACTCATAGCTTTGTCTTTTGACTGACCACTTCCCTATACAGAGTCTGCCACACTACCATACCGAGTTAAAACGACAATCTGAACTTAATTTGCAGCAAATTTTTACAACTCTAAATGGCCTTTTATTACTTTTCCTCAAGACCGCTGCTATGATCCTACCTCTTCTCCACATTGGACCAGAAAGAGAGGTCCTGTCACTGAAGAAAATGTGTAGAATGGCTTCTAGCCCTATCACAGGTGACTGTTTCTCTGCTCTCTATAGAGTGGAAGGGTGGGGTGTAAGCAAAACTAGACATTGTGTGAAAGGGATACCCAGTTTAGAAAATGGTACTGGTCATCATGGACTAGAAGGCAGGAGCCTTGAGTTTATTCTATCCCTTAATTTGGCAAACACCCTCTTATTCTCAGGATCTCAAATTTGTATGAACACAAAAGAGTATAGATAATTGAATTATAAAAGCTCACTATCCCTAAATCCCCAGTGTGTGACATAGTGACATATGCCCTTCATTCAATCCTCTTGGGGAATCAAAGCTCATTTTCCCTCCCCAATCACCATGCACCAGAGAGAAGAGAGAGAGTGAGTGAGTGAGAGAGAAAGAGAGAGAGAGAGAACATGACTTAAATCATATCTCTGGGAAGTTCCAATTATATCTCTGGTAATCCTGACTGTCAGCACCAAATAATATTCTGATGAGATGCACTCAACAGAACTCTCAAAGTCAAACTTTCTCACACTAGTGTCCTAGTAAATGTCACAGTTCACCACATAGGATATTTCTTATGTTTCCACCTTTTTTTAATCAAGTCACGATGATTTACACAGTTGATCAAAGTAGAACTTCACTATGGTAAATCTAAACAATGAATACTCTGCGGCTGTTAGGGTCAATGAAGTAATGAAATTTGCTTATAAGTGGATAGACACGGAGAGTATCATGCTGAGTGAAACAGACATAGAATGACTGCATTCATTTGTGGGATGTAAAAAACATAATATGAAACCGAGTAGAAACAATAACCAGGAGTTTTGGTCCACGGTTGGAAGCCTGCTTCAAATGCTTGGGAAAAGATAGTTGGGATAGGGAAGGAACCACTATCACATAGATAGTTGTAAAACGATCACTCTGTATAAGGACTGTGGGCTGACAGTAGGTAAAAGGTACAAGCATCATAACCTCTCAGTATCTGTATTGCAAACCATAATGCCCAACAGCATAAAGAGGGAGAAAGAAGGAAAGTCCCTGCCACAGAGACAGGCTAGGGAGGTGTTGTAGGACACCTGCCCAGAGTCTCTGCATCTGCCCTGGATTGCCTCCTGCAGGTCACTTCGTAGATAGGAGGGTAGTTTAAATGTGGCAGTTTATCTGACGGTGTATTCTATACTGGCTGGTATAAATATTCTCTCATGCTGGCACAATCATCGTGGGACTAGCTAGATCTTACCAGTATATTTGCCTGGCCATTTTGGATCTCTAGGTAATTAGACCAGGGAGAAATGCTGTTTGCCTCCAAGCAAGCAAGCATGGCTCCCTGATAACGCAAAAGGCAACTAAAATACAAAACTACTGTGAAGTAAAGACGAGATTCTTGTGAAGGTTTGGAGAAATATTTAACTGGCATTAGTATAGTCTTTGGTACAGATGTATGCCATCTCAGAAACCCCCTTCTCTCTACCCTGTAGAGGCGTTTCCTAAGCAGATCTTGGATCGGGGACATTAGCATCTAAAAGGGCCGAGGTGAGGTCCTGGGAGAAATTACCTGAGGGCATTTGACCCTGCTGGCTTCCCATAAAGTGAGATGTCTGAGTTTCAGGGAGATAAAACTAGGCTGCTTCCTCTCTCTCTCTCTCTCTCTCTCTCTCTCTCTCTCTCTCTCTCTCTCTCTCTCTCTCTCTCTCTCTCTCTCTTTGGGCTCGTACTCTTTTTTGAGTCGCTCTCCCCCCCACCTTTCTGCTGGTGCCTTGTCTTTGTCTCCTCTCTACATGTGGTGGCCGCCATCTTGGCCTACACATTGCAGGGGTCCTAGCAGGGAATCCTAAGCACAGGGTTTTTCCTATCATTGATTTGTATGCCTGAACCTGTGTTAAGTACGGCATTTTGAAACTTCACCGGATTCCTGCGTCTTTCTCCGTTTGCAGGCGCCAATCCCCTGGGGCAAAAGGGGATCCATGAGCCTGCTCCTGGATTTTGTGCAGGACACCGCAGCATTTCCCCGCAGGGAGTGGAAGGTGGCAGGAGTTTAAAAGTCACATTGGGGGCCGGAGCAATAGTCCACCAGGTAGGGTGTTTGCCTTGCACGCGGCCGGCCTATGCTGGCCCGGGTTCAATCCCGGCATCCCATATGGTCCCCTGAGCACCATCAGGAGTAATTCCTGAGTGTAGAGCCAGGAATAACTCCTGAGCATCACCGGTGTGACCCAAAAAAGCAAAAAAAAAAAAAAAAAAAAAAATTCCTGAGTGCAGAGCCAGGAGAAACCCCTAAGCATTGCCAGGTCTGACACCACCCCCAAAAAAAAAAAAAAAAGAAAAAAGGGCACATTGGGAGCTACTCCCCCAAAGTGGTTAGGGGAGGCTTAAAAATAAAATAAAATAAAATAAAATAAAGGGGCACATTGGTGGTGGGAAATGTGCACTGGCAGAGGGATGGGTGTTAGAACATTGTGTGACTGAAACCTGTTCATGAACAGTCACACAACAATTTTTTTTTAATTTTTTATTATACCACCGTGAGACATACAATTACAAAGGTTTTCATAATTGGTTCTTGGTAGTACAGTATACCAGCACCCATCCCTCCACCAGTGCCCCATTTCCACCACCAATGTACCCCACCCCTCTAATCCACCCCCCAGGCTGCCTCAATAGCAGGTACCCCAGTATCCTCTCTCTCTCTCTCTCTCTGTCTCTGCATCTCGCTCCCTCTTCTTTTTACACATTGTGGCTAGCCCTGCAGATATTTAGAGTTTATCACTTAAGTCTCTTTGTGTATATTCAATGGTGAGTTTTAATATGCCATTACCATTTCACACATTTAGTAAAACCTGGTATCTATTTATAGCCTATTAATAAATGCAGTCATTCTATATCTGTCCTTTTCCTTCTGACTAACTTCACTCAGCATGATAGCCTCCATGTATATCCATTTGCAGGTAAATTTCATAATTTCATCTTTTCTGACAGCCGCATAGTATTCCATAGTGTAGATGAACCACAGTTTCTTTAGCCAGTCCTCTGTTCTCGGGCATTTAGGTTGTTTCCAGATTCTAGCTATAGTGAATAGAGCAGAGATGAATAAAAAAGTACAGATAGTGTTTCTGCTATGTGTTTTTCGGTCTCTCGGGTATATTCCCAGGAGTGCTATTGCTGGATCAAATGGGAGCTCAATATCTAGTTTTTGGAGGAATGCCCATATTGTTTTCCAAAAAGGGCTGGACCAGTCGGCCCTCCCACCAACAGTGGATGAGAGTCCCTTTTTCCCCCACATCCACGCCAGCACCGGTTGTTCTTGCTGTTTTGGATGTGTGCCAGTCTCAGTCACACAACAATTTGATAAAAATTAGTTTTTTTATTTTTTTTTGTATTTACAAAAAGCTACAAATATTTTATTTTTATTATATTTTAATGAAACCACTGTAAGATACATCGTAAAAATTAGTTTTTTAAAAAAGTAGAGTTCCACCACTGAATATACACAAAGAGACTTAAGTGATAAACTCTAAATATCTGCAAGACTAGTCACAATATGTAAAAAGAAGAGGGAGAGAGATGCAGAGACAGAGAGAGAAAGAGAGGAAACAGGGTACCTGCTATTGAGGCAGCCTGGGGGTGGGCGGGAGGGGGGGGGGGGGGGTACATTGGTGGTGGAAATGGGGCACTGGTGGAGGGATGGGTGCTGGTATACTGTACTACCAAGAACCAATTATGAACACCTTTGTAATTGTATGTCTCACGGTGGTATAATAAATTTTTTTAAAAATTAAAAAATTATTTGAAACTATAAAATAAAAAAGTAGAGTTCTAGGTATACACTGTTCCAACACCCATTCTATCACCAGTGTCAATTTCCCACCACCTAATGTCCTCAGGTTCCCTCTCGCTTCCCACCATACATCACTAAAAAGCATGTTTTTAAGTTTGGATATTTTTAAGTTAGGTCCCATGTTTACAGTGTTGTTGGCTCTATGGTTATAAGATTTACACTTCTACATCTCCCGTCTGCCTCTGTTACCTCCCTCCTGCCTTTTGTTCAGTCAATTTCTCTCCTTCCCTGTCCTTCTCCCAACTCAATTCCAGGCCCAGAGTAGAAATGCATAAGTATTTTATCCAAAGAGCAATGGGCTAATAAATAGAGTTTGAAAAGGTGTTCAACACAAAAACATTCATTCAAAACAATATATGTACATAGTGATTCATTGTAAAACTCAGCACAATAGCTTAGACATGGAATTAACTCAGGTAGACAACAACAGATTACTGGAAAATGAAAGTGTTTCACATATATATACACATACATATATATATATATATATATATATATACACACACACACACATACACAATGGAATACTATGTAGCACAAGAAAGGATGAAATCATGCAATTCACTGCAACTTGAATGAAACTGGAGATTATCATGTTAAGTGAAGTAGCCAAAAGGATAATCACCAACTTTATTTATATGCAGTATATAGAAAATATCAGGAGGTGAGAATGCATGGTAGCAAATGGGAGGATACCAAGATTACCCCTTGACCCTTGGTTATAGAAATGAAAAGGCCAAAAAAAGGAAAAATGAAGTGAAAGAGTGAGAAAATACAGATGAGAGGTAGGATGATGAGTAGGGGTCAGGGGCCTTCAGCACATCAGGAATGTATATGTGTACTATATGCATATACATGTACATGTGTAGATATATTTTTATAAACTGCAGAGTCAACAATACTGCAAGCATGAGATCCAAAGCACAACAACCAAATTTCAAAAGATTCCTGGCAAGGAGGGAGGCTTGGGGGTGAGAGGGAACCTGGGGGCCTTTGTGGAGGGAAGTCAACACTGGGGGTGTGATTGTTGTTGGAACATTTAACTTCTGAAATTCAACTGTGAATAACTAGAATAATCATGGTGCCATAATATCTAATAAAAAAATTAAGAGATAACTTGGGAAGGTCCATCTGCTTAGGCAACAGTTTGAAGGGAATCCAGTCTTCCAGGTTTTTAGTAAGACCAACTACTATCACTATCACTATCTTCCCGACAATCATCTATTTGCTAGAGCAGGCACCAGTAATATCTCCATATGTCCTGTTTCATGCTAGTAGAACCCAAAGGCATCCACTTGCTCCAGGAACATAGAGAACCTCAAACCATTATATTAGGTCACGGGAATGACCTAATATAAATGTTACTGGTATTTGGCATAACAAATACTACACGAGCAGCTTGCCAGGCTTGCCGTGCAGGTGGCATACTGTTGTAGTCACCTCTAAATAAAGCATTTATTGATGAACCGCGTGGCCGCTTAACGGCGGTGTGAGCCGGGCTGTGATAGTCTGGTCTGCTGGGTGGAGTTGTGACGAGAAGGAAGTCCAGATGTGGAAAATGGCGGGCCCCATGGAGTAGGGGAGGGTGGTCTGGCTTGTTGTGAGGCTCTGCTGGGGTGGCAGGCCAGGGCTAGAACCCGCCATGCCTCCCACGCACCTCACTAGCAGCTGGGCACAGGGAGAGCAAGTAGCAGCTCTGCCCCATGTCTGAGAGTCTCTGGTTCAGCATACCTGGGCCGGATTGAAAAAAAAAACTGCTGCAGGATGGGTGTGGATGATCCGGGCTGTGATAGTCTGGTCTGCTGGGTGGAGTTGCGGCGAGAGGGAAGTCCGGATGTGGAAAATGGAGGGCCCCATGGAGTAGGGGAGGGTGGTCTGGCTTGTTGTGAGGCTCTGCTCGGGTGTTTTTTTTTTCTATCCGGCCCAGATATGCTGGAACCAGAGACTCTCAGACATGGGGCAGAGCTGCTACTTGCTCCCCCTGTGCCCAGCTGCTCGTGGAGGCGCGTGGGAGGCATGGCGGGTTCTAGCCCTGGCTGCCACCCCAGCAAGACCAACTACCAGACTAAATTTTGTTTCAAGTAATTCATTTATTTGGGTGAGATGAAAAGCATTCTATTATTCCTGGATTGCCTCCTGCACTTCTCCCAGTGGTTAAAAGTATCTGCCACAGAGACTCATCTGGGGAGGCTGGAACTCGGCTCGCGCCAGGCCTAGCTGACCATGGAACCCCGAGGAGGGCAGCTGGGCTTTGGGAGTGGGCCCGTCGCCTCTGGGGGGTCCCGGAAGCAGCCGGATGAGACTCGCCCATCACACTAGCCACCATTTTCGCTGTCCGACGCTGGGAAACTGCCTCATGACCAGTTGAACAGAGCAAAACCAGTTCGAGCCCATGGCCGCACAGTCCACTATAATAGTGAAACAGTGATGTCTTTTAATGCACTGCATTCCACGAAGAGCAGGAAAGTTCGGTGGGAAGGAGATATTAAGAGGAAAGAAATGACATTTAGAACCTGCCAAGTGGTTGAGGTGCGGGAGGGGAGGGAGGTGGGGACATTGGTGATGGGAGATGGGTTAGGGTGGAGGGCGCTTGTTGGAACACTATAGAACCAAGACTCTACATGAGCATCTTTCAAATAAAAAAAAAATTTAAAAAAATAGTGTCTGCCACATAGTAGTGTATAACTGCCATTCCATTGGGCACCTGCACTGTCTCCAATAATTTTAGGATTTCTACTGCGTGCTTTGTTGAACTACTTTAGCTGTTAAAAATCCTTGTTTGGTGCCTGAGCAATAGTCCAGCAGGTAGGGCCTTTGCCTTGCACATGGCCGATCTGGTTTCGATCCTCTGCATCCCATATGGTCCCCTGAGCACCGCCAGGAGTAATCCAGGAAGAACCTATGAGCATCGCCAGGAGTGACCCAAAAAGCAAAAATAAAATAAAATAACAGCCTGGCAAGCTGTCTGATGTGTGTTCGATATGCCAAAACCAGCAACAAAAATGTTTATTTTCCTGACCCTAAAAGAGCCCTTAATACAGCAGCAGTAAGAAAGGCGAACAAGCAGTGCCTGATAAAATTTCACGGCCGTCCTAGGCTGCCAAAACGAAGAAGGACTAAAATGACTGTCTGTACTTTCAATGCACGTGGGCTGGCATTGGAAGCATATATTGAGGATCTGATGGTGCAAGCGCAAAAGATCAAGTACGACACCATAGGTCTGACTGAGATGGGGAGGCGCCAGTTGCATCATGCTGTATTTCACACTGGAGAAGAACTGTTCCTTGGAACATGCAACGAAAGAGGCGTCAGTGGTGTTGGTGTCCTTGTCAACACGAACATGGCCATCAACATTGATTCATTTGAATGCCTAACAAACCGCATAGGACAATTACACTTGAAGAGATGTGGCCCACTGCCAGCAACTTCTATCTTCATTGTCTACACACCAACATCCACATACAAAGGAGATGAAATTGAGAAATTCTACATGGAACTGGAGGAGTTCTATAAAAAAGATCACACCTTCTACAAGATCATAGTCGGTGATTTTAATGTTAAGATAGGACCGAGAAGATCGGCTGAAGAACTCCACATCGGGACCCAAGGCCTAGAATAGAATGAACAGGTTGAGAGACTATCTGAGTTCATCATGTCCACCAAGACCATTCATGAAAACTCACAGTTCCAGAAGGCTGAAGTGAAACGTTGGACATGGGAATCTTCTGGTGGACAATTCCACAAATGAAATTGACCACATCATCTTCAATCGACAGTTTTGTCTGACCAACGTTGCTGTCATCCCCAAATTCCAAACAGGATCGGACCACCGTCTCCTTCATGCAAAATTCTACTTCCCGCAATCGGGAGAAAAGGCTGCAAAGTTTAAGAAGAGAACTCCCAGAAGGACCACCAACTGGGAACTCTTTGGCACCATTGCAGCAACGTGGGAAGATACTACCATTGATGGCATCAATGAAGAATACAACCGACTGGTTCAGCACCTCCAAGATTGTGCGAAGAATGCCGAGAAAGAGAAAGACACAAAAGGACACCTGTCTTCAAAAACTCTCAAGCTTATTCACAAACGTGGCAAGGTGCGAACCTCAGGAGACCAAATGCTAACGTCCAAGCTTGCTAAACAGTGAAGAGAAGCGATAAAAAAGACCTCAAAGACAGAAGAGCAATACTGGAAGATGCAGGAGAAGCCAGGGAAAACATTCGCACTGCCCGCCTATCCATCGCCAACTATAAGACCAAGATGATTGCCCTCAGATGCCCTGATGGATCTATCACATCTTCCAGAAAGGCAATGGAGAAGATTATCCATGACTTCTACTCAAATCTCTTTGATAGCCACATTCACCTGCCCACATACCAAATTCCACAGGATGGATATGTCTTTCCCAACGTTCTCCCTTCTGAAATCCAACATGCCATCTCCTCGGTAAAGAAGGGAACAGCACCAGGCCCAGACAAAGTCAGACCCGAACACCTGAAGAATCTGCCGTCGGTACTCATCAATACACTAGCTCGGCTATTCACATGCTACCTGTCCGAATGCAAGGTACCCTCCCAATGGAAAACCAGCAGGACAGTTCAACTGTTCAAGAAGGGAGACATTCACAACATCGGCAACTATCGCCCCATCTGCCTGTTGTCCGTCATCTACAAGCTGTTTACATGAGTCATCCTGAACAGGATTGGCAGAACACTAGATGAAGGACAACCATGCGAGCAAGCTGGCTTCCGGAAAGGATTCAGCACAATCGACCATATCCACACAGTAACCAAGCTCATTGAGGTTTGTAGGGAGTACAAGATGCTGCTCTTTCTCACGTTCATTGATTTTACAGAAAGCTTTGATTCTGTGGAGACTGAAGAAGTCATCAAAGCCCTATCCAAACAGGGTGATCAAACCCAAACATCAAGATCCTTCGTGAGCTGTATTACAGATTCACTACCAGGATTTCACCATTCTACAAAGAAGTGATCATTGATGTCAAAAGAGAGGTTCGACAGGGTCGAATATCATGTCATCTGCAAATAATGATAGCTTGACTTCTTCCTTGCCTATCTGGATGTCCTTGATGTCCTTTTCTTCTCTGATTGCTATGGCAAGTACTTCCAGTACTATATTGAATAAAAGAGGTAAGAGTGGGCAACCTTGTCTTGTCCCTGATCTCAGGGGAAAGGCTTTAAATTTTTCCCCATTGAGAATGATGCTCGCTGTGGGCTTTTGGTAGATGGCTGTAACTATCTTGACGAAAGTCCCCTCAATTCCCATTTTCTGGAGGGTTTTAATCATGAACGGGTGCTGGATCTTGTCAAATGCTTTCTGCGTCTATTGATAGGATCATATGGCTTTTATTTTTTCTCTTATTGATATGATGTATTATGTTGATTGACTTGCGAATGTTGAACCATCCTTTCATTCCCGGGATGAATCCTACTTGGCCATGATGTATGATCTTTTGATGAGTCTTTGGATTCTGTTTGCTAGTATTTTGTTGAAGATTTTAGCATCCGTGTTCATCAGGGATATTGGTCTGTAGTTTTCTTTCTTTGTGTTGTCTCTCCCTGCTTTGGGTCTCAGGGTGATATGTGCCTCGTAGAAGCTGTTTGGGAGTGTTTATGTTTCTTCTATTTCCTGGAAGAGCTTGAAGAGGACTGGCAGTAGGTCCTCCTTAAAGGTTTGGTAGAGTTACTAGTGAATCCGTCTGGACCTGAACTTTTGTGTTTGGGCAGACTTTTATTTATTTTTTTTTAATTTTTTTTTAATTTTTTATTTTTACAATTACAAAGATATACAATTAAAAAGTTCATATTTGGGTTTTGGTCATACAGTGTTCCAGCACCCATCCCGCCACCAGTGCCCATCTCCCACCACCAACGTCCCCGGTTCCCCCCCCCTCCCCCAGCTCTCCTCCATGGCAGGTTCTTTATTTCTTTCCATTTCTCTCTCTTTCTCTTTTCCTTCCCCTCCAGACTATGGATTACAGAACATACATTAAAGGGTTGTCATGTGTATCTTTTGCCTCTCAGAAATTTAATGCTCAGTTCTAGGTTGGCATTAGTACCCTCGATCTGTGAGTGAAGTCACTAATTTTTTTTTTTTTTTTTTGGGTCACATTCGGCAATGCTCTGAGGTTACTCCTGGCTCTGCACTCAGGAATTAGTCCTGGCGGTGCTCGGGGACCATATGGGATGCCGGGGATTGAACCTGGGACGGCACAGGCCGGCCACGGTGCAAGGAAACACCCTACCCACTGGGCTATCGCCTCCAGCCCTGGGCAGACTTTTAATTACTGTTTCTATTTCCTCAATGGTGATAGGCTTATTCAGGTATTGGAGGTCTTCTTGTTTCAGCCATGGGAGATTATAGGACTTCAGGAATTTATCCATTTCTTCTAGATTCTCATGTTTCACGGCATACAGGCTCTCAAAGTAATCTCTGATGATCTTTTGGATTTCTGTGGTTTCTGTTGTGATGTCACCCTTTTATTTCTGATTCTGTTTATTTGGGTTCTCTCTTTCCCTGTCCTTACAAGTCTTGCCAATGGTTTGTCAATCTTGTTTATTTTTTCAAAGAACCAGCTCTTGGTTTCATTAATCTTTTGGGTTTTTTTTTTTTGGTTTCCAACTCATTGATTTCCTCTCTAATTTTATTATTTCCTTTTTTCTGCCTGGGTTGGGCTCCTTTTGTTGATCTTTTCTAATGTCTACAGCTGTGCAGCCAGGTTATTTATGTGGGCCCTTTCTTGTTTCTTGATGAATGCTTGCAGAGGTATAAACTTCCCTCTTAACACTGCTTTTGCCGTGTCCTACAAGTTCTTATAGTTGGTGTCTTCATTTTCATTTGTTTCCAGAAATCTTTGGGAAATCCCTCAGCCTATTAGCAGGCTCAATAAAGAACATGTCTGCTTCTTTTTTGTTGTTGTTGCCTTTTTGGTTATAATCGGATTACTCCTAGCTCTACATTCATGAATTACTCCCGCAGTGTCAGGGATGAACATATGAGATGCCAGGGATCCAACCCGGTTGGCCTCATGCAAGGCAAGTGCCTTCCTAGTACTATCGCCTCCAACCCCACATGACTGACTTTTCAACTGAAGCACTCCCTGGTAAACCTCTGGCTTCCACTATCCTGCTCAAACTAGTGACAGCATATGCAGTTTTGAGTCCCTTTGTGGACTAGGGCTGCCTCCCATAGTAAATAACCTGGTTTCATCTGAATTACCCGGGAGGATACCTGTTTAATCATTTATTCATTTATTTTTTCACTCCTGTAGAACTAGAATCTGATTTCTACAAAAGGCAGGTTATCCGAGCCCTCCCATGGCTGTGAAACTTAATGGAATTTCTGGTTGAGTTCATCTTTCCAGGATAAAATCAGTTACATCCACACCAAGCAATGATAAGATATTGACATAGAATGAATTAATATACTCCCGTGAACACATCAATGACTCAAAACTTATTTAAAAAACTAGGGAATATTCCTCACCTAAAAGTCTAAGTACCATGTCTCTAAAACTACTCCTAATATTTATCTAAAACTACTCCTAATAGTTATTGGTGTGCAACCAACAAAAAATAGGGACCAACGGATTTCTGTTGTGGGCCCACCATTATGCAAAAGAAAAATTGAAAGTGCATTCTGGGTATGTGGGCTTATATCTCTAGCATCTTGGCATTGCCTGGTGGCTGTCCCCACTTCTAAAAACAGATTGGTCAGTTCCTCAAGAGCTCATAAATCTCTATAAGAAACTAGTTTTTTTTTTTTTGCTTTTTTTGGTCATACCTGGCAATGCTCAGGGGTTTCTCCTGGCTCTGCACTCAGGAATTACCACTGGTGGTGCTCGGGGACCACATGGGATGCCGGGATAGAACCTGGGCCGGCATGGGCCAGCCGCATGCAAGGCAAACACCCTACCTGCTGGACTATCGCTCAGGCCCCTAGTTTTTCTTTAAACATTTATATTACTAGGTCCAATGTAAGTGAATGGTCCAGTGTTTCCATGTCCATTAGATGCAGTCATGCAATTTTCCATATATATGAATATGAGGCTTCTCTTCCTCATATTCATATATAAGGGAATACTTATCATTTGTTATACAGATTAATTCAAAAAGTTTTGTTAAAATATCCATCTATCAGCTTATCAAGTATAATCCAACATTCAAGGCTGATGTCTCAACAACAACAAAAAATAGTAACTAGGGGAGGAGAGATAGTACAGCAGATAGGGCACTTGCCTTGCATGCTTAGGTAAACAATAAAATCTCCAGTGTTCTTAAATTAAAAAATTCCAAACTGTACAAAGTTTAAGGACACATCGAACATTTAGGATGGTCATCACTGAAGTTACACATGTAAAAATTTCTATGTTCAAAGACACATGCCTCTCATAAATTATTTTTATAATGTGATCTTCAGTCCTGACTCCTCTATCCAGAGGGAAAAGAGTGAACATGTCAAAGCATGTTTCAGGGGTTCAAATGTTTGGTAAAGCCATGAAAATACATGGCTTTAATACAATACTTATCACTGACACATTCTGATTTTTTGACTCCTTCTAAAAGAGTCAACACTAACAAAGCATCTGGAAGCAAAGATAAATGTATGGGATTATTTGTCACTTGTCACTTGTCTACCCATTGTTCATCACATCAATTTGCTCGAGCAGGCACCAGTAACATCTCCATATGAACCTGTCACGTTCTAGTGTAGCCCAAAAACATATGCTTGCTCCAGGAACACGAAGAGCCTCAAACCTTTCATTCAGGTCATGGGAATGAGGTATAAAATTGTTACTGTATTTGCCATATCAAATATGACACGGGTAGCTTGCAAGTCTCTGCCGTGCTGGTGGGATATGGGTAGGAGACCCTCGGTAGTAGGTAGGCTCTCAGTTCTTGCATTTATTGATGAACTGCACAGCCACAAAGTGGCCACACACAATGGAGAAAGCCGGTAGCAGCTCTGCCCCATGTATCTGTGTCTCTGGTTGAAGCATACCTGGGCTTGAAATAATCTTTGCTATAGGGTGGGGCTCTGATGAGCTGGACTTGAGATCGACTTTTCTCTTGGGTAGAGCTCTGATGAGCTGTGGTGTCCGGATGTTGAACATGGCCGCCATCATGGTGCAGAGGTTCCTCTGACTTCTTCCAAGGATCTATTGGAATGGCAGGCAAGGGCCAGAACCCTGCCCTCCTTCCTGGATGCCTCATGATCAGCTGAGCACAGGGAAAGCCAGTAGCAACTCTGCGCTGTGTATCTGTGTATCTGGTTCGTAGACGACAACCTGGGAGCAGTTAGTGTGTAGGTTCACTGGGCCTCCCAGATGGGACCGAGGTTGGGGAAAATGACCATAGCTCCATCTCCACAGAAACCCGGTGACTTTAACAGCCAAGACCAGCATACCTGGGCTTAGAATAGGCTTCTTTCTAGGGTGCACTGAGAGTGCACAAGTAGGATTCACTTCCAGACTACCAAGGCATCGTGGAGAAACTGCAGATCCCCACCATGAGGAATGGATGAAGAAAAGAACCCCGAAGTCTCAATAGTGAATACCATAAACATAATCTCTCTAATAAAGAATTCAGAGATGAAATGGTGAGATTGTTTAATGAGTTCAAATAAACAGAGGACTGTTCCAATAAAATACAGGAGGAGAGTTGCACACAGCAAAAAGGGAGCCACACATGCGACTTTTAGGATTCAGGGACAGAAAACAGGAACTACAATAACCTGCATTCTAAGTGGGTTCCCAAAGACTGCAAGGTCCCACTCCATGTTGCCCTACCTGTGCAGGTAGGACCCTTGGGGTGGGTCTGCACGGCCACAGGCATGCACAACAAAAAGGGAACCGCACACGTGCTTATAGGATTCAGGGACAGAAACCAGGAACTACAATGACCAGCATCCTAAGCAGATGTCCAAAGACTGCACAGAATGTCGTTCCCGCCCATGGCAACTCGCCTGTCCAGGTAGGACCCATGGGGGAGGGGGCTTCTCTGCAGCAACTGCCATGCAGCTGTAAGTTAATCCTCCTTTTCATATTGCATTGAACCAACACGTTGGACTCTGGTACTGGATCTCACAATAACAGACTAATTACTTGAACCACATTGATAATACAACACATCCCTAAAGCACAGAAAAACTGACATTTACAGAGGCCTATCAGTCAGTGAGAGAGGAACAGTGTTCCAGAAGATTCCACCTCAAGACCACCACAGCATCCTGGGAAAACAATGCAAATCCCCTCCTTGAAGGACAAAAGAAGAAAAAAGCCCCAATGGGGCCCGAGCGATGGCCCAGTGGGTAGGGCATTTGCCTTGCACGCGGCCGGCCCATGCCGGCCTGAGTTCGATCCCTGGCATCCCATATGGTCCCCCGAGCACCGCCAGGAGTAGTTCCTGAGTGCAAAGCCAGGAGTAACCCCTGAGCATCGCCGGGTGTGACCCAAAAAAGCAAAAAAAAGAAAAAAGCCCCAATGCATCAACTAGGAATACCCACATTCATAATCTCTCACAAAAAATTCTGAGAGGAAATGGTGAGGATGTTTAATGAGCTCAACGAAAAAATGGAATGGATGTCCAATAAAATACAGAACATAAATGGAGCAGTGGAAAGGGCAGCCATAAAATATGGGAGGAAATGAGAGCAGAAATAACAACACTACAAATAGAAATATCATCATAAAAAAACTCTGTAAATGAAATGAAGAATACAATGAGTGCTCTCAACAGTAGGATGGAGGCAGCAGAAGAAAGAATCAGTGAGAATGAGGATGAGCTGCAAAAAGCACTCAGGAAATGCAACAGATAAAAAACGGAGCTGAGTAACAGACTAGAGAACGTGAAGATGAATCCAAGAAAAACAACCTAAGAAACATAAGAGTCCCAGAGGGACAGGAAGGCAACCCCAAGAAAATAGGTACAGTTTAAAAAAATCCTTGGGCGGAGTGATAGCACAGCAGGTAGGGCATTTGCCTTGCATGTGGCCGACCTAGGTTCGATTTCTGGCATCCCATATGGTCCCCTGAGCACAGCCAGGAGTAAATCCTGAACGAAGAGCCAGGAGTGACTCCTAAGCATTGTCGGGTGTTACACAAAAAGCTAAATATATATATATATATATATATATACATATATATATATATATATGAATGAATGAATGAATGAATAAGTGAATAAATAAATAAATAGGTAGATGATGGATGGGTGGATGGATGGATGGATGAATGGATGGGTGGATGGGTGGATGGGTGGATGGGTGGGTAGGTGGGTGGATGGGTGGATGGATGGATGGATGGATGGATAGGTTTAAAAAAATCCTTGCAGAAATGTTCCCAGAGTTAAAGGATGCAGGCATCCAGAACCAAGAAGCTGAAGGGTACCAGCAAAATGAGACCCCAAAAAATATTAAGTGGAGAAAGAAATCCTCTTCAACAAGTGGTTCTGGGGAAACTGGGCAGCTATATGTTAAAAATGAGCTTAGATCTCCTTTTAACGCCATGCACAAAAGTCAGATCAAAATGAATTAAAGATCTCAACATCAGACATAAATCTATAAGGTACATCAAGGAAAACAGGAAAAACACTCTACAACATCAAAGCTAAAGGCATCTTCAAAGACACCACTGACAAAGCAAATGGAAGCAAAGATAACCAAAGGGGATTTTTTTTAGATTTTTTTTATTTAAAGCTTCTTCATCTCAAAAGCAACTGACCAAGATTCAGAGATAGCCCACAAGTGCAAAAAGAATATTCACCCAACACCCATATGATTAAGGGTTAATATCCATGAAATCAAGCACTGGTAGAACTTTACAAGAAGAAAACAGACAAGTCTATAAAAAATGGGGAGAATAAATGAACAGAAACTTCCCAAAAGAAGAAATTTAAATGGTCAAAAGGCATATGAAAAAGTGCTCTTCATCATTAATCAGCAGGGAGATGCAAATCAAAACAACACTGAGATAACATCTCACACCACAGAGACTAGCACACATCCAAAAGAGTAAAACCAACTAGTGCTGGTGTGCATGCAGGGAGAAAGGGACTCATCCACCTGTGGTGGGCATGCCGACCTTTTCAGTCTTTTGGAAAATGATATGGATATTCTTCCAAAAACATAATATTGAGCTCCAATTTTACCCAGAAATAACACTCCTGGGATTATTCCCTGGAGAGCCCAAAACACACAGCAGAAACACTATCCGCACTTCTATATTCATCACAGCACTAATCATAATAGCCAAAATCTGAAAACAACATGAATGCCGAGAACAGAAGACTAGTTCAAGAAACTATGTTTTATCTACAGTATGGAATACTATGCAGCTGTCAGGGGAAAAATGAAGTCATGAAATTTACCTGCAGATGGATGGACATGGAGGCTATCATGCTGAGTGAAATTAGTCAGAAGGAATAGGACAGATATAGAATGACTGCATTCATTAATGGGATATAAATATATACCAGTGTTCTGCTATTTGTGGAAATGCTAACGCCAGACTAGAACAAGAACAAGAAGAGTGCCTGACATAGAAACAGGTTGGAGAAGGGGAGGAAACAAGGGGCATTGGTGGAGGAAAATGTGCGCTGGTGGAGGGATGGATGCTGGAACACTGTATGACTGAGATTCAAACATGAACATCTTTGCAATTGTATATCTCACAGTGGTATAATTAAAAAAAAGTAAGTTCAATAAGTGAAAGCAATAACACAGATGCTCCAATTCAAACCCTAACAGAGGAACAAAAAGGTCATGACTTTAACAATACCCTTCTGACACATATGTTGTAAAAAAGCAACCAGACGCCATTGGGCTACACCGCACGTGATAGGGTCAAATGGAAATATTACTGGCGCCCGGTAGAGCAAATCGACGAATAATGGGATGTCAAGTGATCAAGTGAAGCAACGTAATTAGTGTTTGCTAAAGGAGCAGACTGGGGGGGGGGGGGGTGGTGCTGGGAAACAACGGTCTTTGATGGTGGTAAGGGCATATTGGTAGTGTTATCATTCTTGAAACAACTGTACTGTGTACTGTGAACAACTTTGTTAATCACAATATTTAAATAAAGTTTAAAAAATATTTTTAAAAAGGATGGCCATACTAATATCTGACTACAAAGATTTCAGGCTGAAAAAGTTTAGAAGGTACAGTGAAAGCCATTTCTTAATAATCAAGGGATATGTGTATCAGGAAGAAATTACACTCCTGAACATATAGGCACCCAATGAGGAGACAGTAAAATACTTCAAAACAACTGCTAATAGACTTCAAGGAAGACATTAACAGCAAAACAATTGTAGTTGGAGACTTCAGCATTGGTTTGTCACCTCTTGATAGATCAATGAGACTGCAACTCAGCTAGGAAATATTGACTTTGAAGGAAGAAATGAAATAGAGAGCTTTCATTTTCATATATATCATATATATTCATATATATTATATATTTATATATATTTTATATATCATATATATAAAACAAGGCTTTTCATCCTCAAAAGAGCCAAATACACATTTTTCTCCACTGCACACAGAATATTCTACAAGATAGACCACATGCTGAGCACAAAACACATATCAATATAAGAAAATAGAAACTAGCCTATTAGACCATGATGTACTGAAAATAGATGTTAGTCACATATAAACAGATAATCATATCAAACTCCTGAAATTAAACAGCTCAATGCCAAACAACCAGTGGGTTATAGAGGAAATTAAAGAAATCAAAAAATTCCTGGAAACAAATGATATGCAGACAATGGCTACTAAAACTTGTGGGTAACAGCTAAAGCAGTGTTAAGAGGAAATTTATAGTGCTGCAAGAGTTCATCAGGAAAGAAGAAAGAACCCACATAAATAATTTGACTTCACAACTAAGATCTTAGAAAACAACCGACAAAAAGGAGCACAACTAAGACAGGAGGAAGGAAATAATAAAACTTAAAGCAGAAATCAATGGGCTGCAATTTCTTTTAAAATCCAAAGGTCAACTAAGAGCTGGTTCTTTGAAACAATTAACAGGATCAACCAGCCACTGCAAGACTCACAAAGAAAGAACCCTAAGAAACGATCAGAAATGAAAATGGTGGCATCACAGCAGAAACCACAGAAATTCAAAAGATCATCAGAAATTACTTTGAGAATCTGTATGCCACAAAACAGGCAAACCTGGAAGAGATGGACAGATTCCTAATTTCTGATAGCCTCCCAAGTCTGAAACAAGATTTGGAATACCTAAACAAGCCTGTCATTAAGAGGAAATTGAGATGGTAATCAAAAAGTCTCCCCCACCCCAAAAAAATCCCAGGTCCATATGGATTCACTAATGAATTCCTTCAAACTTTTAATGAGGACCAGTTGCCAGTCCATTTCTTGTTTTTCTAGGAAACTGAAGAAACAGAAACTCCCAAAAATTTCTATGGTGCACATATCACCCTGATACCCAAAGCAGACAGAGACATCACAAAAAAAAAAAAAAATTACAGACCAATCTCCCTGATGAACACAGATGCAAAGATCTTCAGTAAAATACTAGCAAACAGAATCCAATGACTCATCATAAAGATCATGTGCCATGACCATGTAGGATTCATCCCAGGGATTTGCAACTCAATCAACAAAATACATCATATCAATAAAAGAAAAACTGAAAACCATATGATCATATCAATAGGTGCAGAGAAGCTTTTGACAAGAGCCAGCACACATTCATGATAAAAAAAAACTATCCACAAAATGACAGTTGAAGGAACTTTGTTCATATAGTCAAAGCCATAACCACAAGCCTATAGTTGGCATTATTCTCAACAGGAAAAACTAAAAGCTGTCTTCCTAAGATTAGGGACAAGGCAATGTTACCCACTCTCACCACTTCTATTCAATATAGTACTGGTAGTACTTGCCATAGCAATTAAGGAAGAAAAAAGACATTAAGGGCATCTAGATAGGAAAGGAAGAAATCAAGGTATCACTATTTGCAGCTGACATGATGCTATACTTAGAAAACCCTAAAATCTCTACCAAAAAAGCTCCTAAAAACAATAGATCTTATAGTAGAATAGCAAGTTACAAAATCAATACCCAAAAGTCCATGGCTTTCCAATATGCAAATGATGAAAGAGACCAAAGAAATATATTTTTTTAAAAATCCTATTTACAATTGTGTCTCAGAAAATCAAGCAACTTAGGGGCCGGAGCGATAGCCCAGCGGGTAGGGTGTTTGCCTTGCACGCGCCGGCTCCAGGCCGGCCAGGGTTCGATCCCCTGCATCCCATATGGTCCCCGAGCACCGCCAGGAGTAATTCCTGAGTGCAGAGCCAGGAGTAACCCCTGAGCATCGCCGGGTGTGACCCAAAAAGCAAAAAAAAAAAGAAAATCAAGCAACTTGGAATGAGCTTAACTGAGGGTGTAAATGACCTTGACAAAGAAAATTACAAAAAATACTCCAAGACATATAAAAAGGACATAAATATATGGAGACATATCCCCTACTCATGAATTGAGTGAACCAACATTGTCAAAATGACAATACTCCCTAAAGCAATATACAGATTCAGTGTAGTCCCTATACCCATGACAATTTTCAAAGAAATTAACCAACCAGTCATGAAATTCATATGGAAAAAGAACCCCCCAAAAATAGCTAAAGAAACACTTAAGGGCGCCGGGCCGCGGGCCGCGAGGGGGGACAGGGCCGCGTCCCTCGCGTCCCCTCGCGTCCCCTCGTGTCCCCCACTCACCCGAGCTGCCGCCGAGCACGACGGAGGCTGCGCCCCTCCGGTTCAGCCTTCAGAGTTCTCTGCCTTTATGCAAAACTGCAGAAAACGAACAAATATGAGCTCTTAGGTTAGCTGCCGACTCAAGAGTAGATGGGAGCAGAGGACATCAGTGAGGAGAGGAGATGAGAGTGTTTCTTCGGCCGAAGGCAGCAGAGAGCGAGCGGAGATGCCATCAGAACATTCTCCCTACAAGCCAGACCAGGCACAGACTACAGTCAGTGCCAGCCTCACCCAGGGATCTGTTTCTTTTATGGATGTGACCGTGGATTTCATCCAGGAGGAGTGGGAGCAGCTGGACCCTGCTCAGAAGATCCTGTACATGGACGTGATGCTGGAGAATTATAGCAACTTACTGTCAGTGGAAGTGTGGAAGGCCGATGACCAGGCAGAGCGGGAGCGCAGAAACCCAGAGGAGCAGGCAAGGCAATTTGTCATCTTCAAGAATCAGAGCCCAGTTGAGGACAGAGGTGACCTTTCTGAGAAAACATTTGATCTCAGCACAGACTTTGTTTCTTTAAGACAAATACCCTATAAAATGCGACTTATATGAAAAATCCTTGAAATACAACTCAGACTTACTTAATAGTAATAAAACCTATCTAAGAAAGCAAGCTGATGACGAGTATGATGGCTTTGGAAAAGCACTCCTCTATCTGAAGCAAGAGAAGACCCATTCTGCTGCGGAATACTCTGATTATAATAAAATTGAGAAAGCCTTCAGTCATAAAGAAGCCATTTTAAAACATCAGAAGATTAGAAATTTGGCACAGCCCTTTATTTGTAATTATTGTGACAAAGCATTTTCCTTTAAGTCACTCCTTATTAGTCATAAGAGAATCCATACTGGAGAAAAACCTTATGAATGTAACGTGTGTAAGAAAACCTTCTCCCCATAAGGCAAACCTCATTAAACATCAAAGAATTCATACTGGGGAGAAGCCCTTTGAATGCCTTGAATGTGGAAAAGCTTTTACTCACCAGTCAAACCTCATCGTACACCAGAGGGCACACATGGAAAAAAAGCCCTACGGGTGCAGTGACTGTGGCAAGACCTTTGCTCAGAAGTTCGAACTTACCACGCATCAGAGAATTCACACAGGAGAGCGGCCCTATGAGTGCAGTGAATGTGCAAAAACTTTCTTCAAGAAATCAAACTTAATCATCCACCAGAAAATTCACACAGGGGAGAAACGCTATGAATGCAGTGAATGTGGAAAGTCCTTTATCCAGAACTCACAGCTCATTATACACATGAGGACACACACAGGAGAAAAGCCCTACGAATGCACAGAATGTGGTAAGACTTTCAGCCAGCGGTCAACACTCAGACTGCATTTACGAATTCACACAGGAGAGAAACCCTACGAGTGTTCCGAGTGGCAGTGTGCATCAGCAAGTTCACATAGGGGGTAAACCTGAGCCTACAAACCCTTCATGGGAGGAGAAACCTTGAAGGGACTGAAGGGACACAGACATCACAAGGAGGTGGGCTGTAGACTAGAAATGGGAAAGAAGTCTGATACGCTCCCAACTAAGCCCACTGTAAATAGCCAGGCCCAGCTGTTTTACAAGCTTTCAGATTCTTGATTTAAGAATGAAAAAGGGGCCGGAGTGATAGTACAGCGGGTAGGGTGTTTGCCTTGCACTCAGCCGACCCAGCTTAGATCCCGACATCCCATAAGTTCCTCCAGCACTGCCAGGAGAGATTCCTGAGTGCAAAGCCGGGAGTAACCCCTGAGCATCACCGGGTGTGACTCACAAAACAAAACAAAAAAAGAATGAAATATTCTGGGCATTGACATAGAGGATCTGTACATTGTGCTCTAGGAATCTGTATCAGAGATCACGCCATGAAAATGCAAATTGTGTGTGTTTGATTTGCACATGAGGGTTTACAACCGCTGGGAATTGGAAAGGCTTGTCCTGAGATGATTGAGATGATGAAGACACATCTAGCAAAACTTTGTTGCCTGATGTCCTGTGTCACCAGAACCCTTGAACCCAGCATGCATTCCAAACCGAGGGCGAAGGGCCTCTCCGGGAGACTGGAGAGGTTCTTCCTGAGCTGCCTCCTGAGTAACAGAAAACACTGGACACTAACCTGGGGGTGGGGGTGGGGGCTTCTGGTATCTGCACAATTACGCAAATATGAGGCAGTGAAGAGATTCGGAGAGTGAAGAGGCAGCTCTGGCCTGAGTGGCACCACCTGATGGAAGGGGCCCGAGGCCACATCTCAGCCGCTTCCACGCTTTGGCGGGGTCTTTACATACAAAATGCATGCTGAGCCCAAATATTGTATAACTCAGAACTGTTTGTATTTTTGTGTGCTTCTCAAAAAAAAAAAAAAAGAAAGAAACACTTAAGAAAAGGAAGATAGGTGACTGTTGCAGTACACTGTTCCCCATAGTCTGCATCTTGCCTGGAGTTGCCTCCTGCAGGCCACAGTGTGGGGACAGAAGGTAGGTAAGATAGAGAAGGAACCAGTTTGCCAATATTACTTGGAAATGATAATGCTAGACTAGAACTGAGTATTGAAATTAGTTAGGTAAAGGGATATACATGATAACACTTCAGTGTATGTATTGAAAATCACAATTAGAGAGAGAGAGCCTGCCATAGAGGCAGGTTAGAGGGAGGGAAACTGGAGAGCTTGGTGTTGGGAAATGTGTACTGGTGGAGGAACACTGTATGAATGAAACCCAATCATGAACAGCTTTGTAATTATAAAATAAAGTGAAAAAATAAAAGTGGTGGTGAGTCTTGACTTACCAAGAATAAAACTTGATTTAAAAAATTAAATCTATGAGTATGTTTTTCATAAAATATTACTTATATCTTCTGTATAATAGGGTTAGCTATTTCAAATGAGCAAATAAAAGCAACATATAACCAGATATATATGTCCTACTTATCTTGCAGCCCAGAAATAAGCCTAAATAATACCATTTAAAAGTTCATAAATAGGGCCAGAGTGATAATACGGCATGTATAGCATTTGCCTTGCACGTGGCCGACCTAACATCCCATAAGGTTCCCCGAGCACCACCTCCTGGTTTCTGGTTCCAGAGTGGTGATCACTCTGGAAAATTCCGGTTTATTACGGGAAGCATTTTTAAGCAGATATACAGTATCTGAGAAATGAAAATATGTTTAGAGAGGTAAAAGAACAGTAAAGGGAGATGGGGATTCCAGGACTTTTTGTATGCTTTACAATTTGCATAGGATCAACCTTGAGATGCTGATGAAATGAAACATAATGGCTATGAAACTAGGGTCATGTCATTTCTCTCTGCCTCTACCTCTCTCCTCTGAACCACGATTTTTGAGGCTAATCTAATTCACTGGCTTTGGGAAGATGTTTAAACTTCTACTGAGAATTTTTCAGGAAAAAGAAAGCAACACCATAGGTTCGGAGCAATAGTCCAGCGGGTAGGGTGTTTTCCTTGCACTCGGCTGACCCATGTCAATCCCTAGCACACCATATAGTCCCCCAGTGCCACCAGGAGTAATCCCTGAGCGCAGGACCAGGAGTAACCCTTGAACATCACTGAGTGTGACCCAAAAAAAGGAAAAAACATATTTTGGGAATGACAAATGGGGCACAATTATGTAAGAGAGGAAAAAGAAATGATGAGACTGATTGTATTTCACTAAGGAGTTGAGAAATTGAGCTCTTTAGGCCTTGGTGCAGTCCACAGGGCCTACCTCATCTGTCCCACTATTTCAGGAAATGAAAGTAAATATTTCAGTTGGTAAAAAGTTCCAGAGTCAATGTAACACACTCCATAAGACTATTTGATTCTCAGGTTAATTATATCACCTTGATTCCAAAGAAGTTTCCTGGCCTAATGACCACACAGAAAGAATATTAAACAAATTACTCCTTTGACACAGATCACATTGAATTGAATCAACTCAGAAGATACATTTATCCCCCCTTTTGACAAAAAGCCAAACCAGACCCAAAGTGTTTTATTCAACCCTTTCTTGGAGTTACTGAATCTCATGGCAGAGATAAATTCAAGTGCTCTGGCTACCTTCACCATACCACCTTGACTTCCCTCTATGACAATAAACAGCAACTACATAATGTCGCAGACCTTTCTGCATAGTGCTGTAGAACCACAGAAAACGGGATCAAGATTATTACTTTGCCTGTGACAAAGGAACCCTCATCCACTGTTGATGGAATGCCAACTAGTTCAGCCTCTATAGAAATGGTTGGAGATATACCCAAAAATATGAACAGAACCACATATAATGCAGCAATGTCCATTGGCACCTACCCCCAATGCACAAAAGCATTAATGTGCACACCTATGCTTATTACTGCACTTAGCATAGCAAGCTGTGGAAACAATTCAAATGCCCAACTATGGATAAATGGATCAAGAAGTTATGGAAAGAAAATGCAGTGTGGATTATTATGCATCTCTGAGAAAGAAAAAACATGCAATTTGTAGCAATATGGATGGAACTAGAGGATATTCTGAATGAAGTTAGTCAGAAAGAGACAGACACAGAATGATCTATCTCATATATAAGATTTAAGATAATACTCATGTTAGTACAAAGAGCCAAAATCAATACAATAAGGAAACTAATCGACACAATTAAGTTGATGGTGGGCTTAAAGGAAGAAGTATTGGGGTCCTTGGGGAAGGAGGATGAGTAGTATGATGAACATAGTAGTGGAAGTATGTATGTGTGAAACATCATTAATAGTATCATAATCAAAGAATCTTGACCAACTAAAAAAATTGAAATAAAAATATCATTGGGTGTAATTATAATATAGATGAGCAACATGAAACACTAGGACAGTTAAAAGAATCAACTTGCAAAAAAGATTTTTTCCTATAAAATTTTTCCTAAAAAACTTGTGTTTTCTTAGTAAAAATAAACTTTATTGTTACTCAATCAAGAATTGCTATAGTTCCAGAGAATGAACATTTCAGCAGATTAAAACACTGTAAATGTCTAAGAGCTCTATGCTCTTCAGTGAGGTGTGACAGATGTACAAGTCCAAAGAATAGGGAAGCCAAGGCTTGCAGATGTTCAACTGTTATGGTGATCAGACCAACCTGATCTACCACTCCCAGTGTGTAGTCTGTGAATGGGAGTGAAGAGAAGGGGTAGTGAGGTACATCATGTAACTAGGTACATCATGCAACACGACTACCATTGTGTTGACTTGAAGAACACCAGGTGGAAAAGCAAGTGCTTTACCAACTTTACTCTCTCTCTCCCTTTCTCTCTCTCCCAATAAATCTACTTTAGTTGTACAAATAAAGAATTTTGAGGCTTTGAAAACAAGTGAAGAAGGGCCAGAATGATAGGATAACAGTCATTTGCCTTGCATGCTGCTGACCTAGATTCAATTCCCTGCACCCCATACTGTCCCCCAAGAATTGTCAGGGAGTAATTCCTGAATGCAGAGCCTGGAGTAATCCCTGCGCATTGCCAGAGGTTACTGGCAATAAAATAAAAAATGAAAGGAAGGAGGGAAGAAAGGAAGGAAAGAAAGGGAAGGAAGGAATGAAGGAAGGAAGGATGAAGGGAGGAAGGAAGGAAGGAAGAAAGGAAGGAAGGAACGAAGGAAGGAACGAAGGAACGAAGGAAGGAAGGAAGGAAGGAAGGAAGGAAGGAAGGAAGGAAGGAAGGAAGGAAGGAAGGAAGGAAGGAAGGAAGGAAGGGAAGGAGGGAGGGAAGGAGGGAGGAAGGAAGGGAGGCAAGTAGGTAGGGTAAGAGGGAGGAAGGGAGGGAGGAAGAGAAGGAAGGAATGAAGGAAGGATGAAGGAAGGAAGAAAGGAAGGAAGGATGAAGGAAGGAAGGAAGGGAGAAAGGAAAGAAGGAAAGAAGGAAGGAAGGAAGGAAGGAAGGAAGGAAGGAAGGAAAGAAGGAAGGAAGGAAGGAAGGAAGGAAGGAAGGAAGGAAGGAAGGAAGGAAGGAACGAAGGAACGAAGGAACGAAGGAAGGGAGGGAGGGAATGAGGGAGGGTGGAACGAAGGAAGGAAGGAAGGAAGGAAGGAAGGAAGGAAGGAAGGAAGGAAGGAAGGAAGGAAGGAAGGAAGGAGGGGGGGAGGGAGGGAAGGAAGGAAGGAGGGAAGGGAAGGAGGGAAGGAAGGAAGGAAGGAAGGAAGGAAGGAAGGAAGGAAGGAAGGAAGGAAGGAAAGGAAGGAAGGAAGGAAGGAAGGAAGGAAGGAAGGAAGGAAGGAAGGAAGGAAGGAAGGAAGGAAGGAAAGAAGGAAGGAACGAAGGAAGGGAGGGAGGGAGGGAATGAGGGAGGGTGGAACGAAGGAAGTATGGAAGGAAGGAAGGAAGGAAGGAAGGAAGGAAGGAAGGAAGGAGGGAAGGAGGGAAGGAAGGAAGGAGGTAAGGAAGGAGGTAAGGAAGGGAGGAAGGAAGGAGGTAAGGAAGGGAGGGAAGGAGGTAGGGCCAATGGAGGAAGTGAGGGAAGGTGGGAGGAAGGGAGGGATGGAGGGTCTGAAGGAGGGAGGAAGTAAGGGAGGCAAGGAGGTAGGGAAGGAGGGAGGAAGGGATGGAGGAAGGGAGGGAGGAAGGGAGAAAGAGAAGGAAGGAATGAAGGAAGGAAGGATGAAGGAAGGAAGGAAGGAAGGAAGGAAGGAAGGAGGGAGGGAGGGAGGGAGAGAGGGAGGGAGGGAGGAAGGAAGGAAGGAAGGAAGGATGGTGATAAATAAATTTTAAAAAATATATCAGTAAAACTATCTCTTAAATTCATTTAAAAAAAGAAGGAAGGAAGGTTGTTGTATAAAAATTAATTGATCAGTTCCGTTTGAGAAGCACCTGAACATTTTCTCTTATTTGTCTAAATCAGAGTCTCCCTTACTTCTTTGACCTAATACCTCTATTCAAAAATCATTTTGTGTTCAACTACAAAGCATCCCTCAATTGTGTGAAGTTCACTGCCACCTTCCTGTATGGGTCCAACACTCCTGTGAATGACACGTTCTTTGGGAATGAGCAGTCTAGAGGACTGCATTATAACTTTGATAGCATTTCATATCCCTGGCCGGTAGAACCCCCATTTCTATCAACTGTAAGTTTAGCCAGCTTCAGCAAAATAGCAAAAGAAAAGTGTTCAAGTCTGCAACTTCTTGCTGACCTTGCAAGGGTGATGTGTTTGATTGAAGAGGGGAGAAGGGGATGGGTGGCTGGTAGCAGGCGCACAGACAGGGCTTCCCAAGAAGAAGCGAAGGAATAACCAAAAGCGTCTTAGAGCTTGAGAGTCAGTGCCTGGACCTTGCTGTCTTATCTGCTTAGACTAACTGAGTCCATCCAGGACAGTGACTTAGAGTGGATGCAAACATGTGTGAGAAAAAATATGACAAATCATAATTGTGGGTAGAGCAAAGAGGAAAGGAAGCTGTTTGCCCGCGGTTTCTAAAAAGCAGACTCTAGGCCTCATAAACTGAGAATTTCCAAGTGCCGTGAACGCCCTTTGATGCTGCCGGTTTCCTGCTCTGTCACTGCACCAGGCCCAGAGAACAACCAGCTGTTCCTTAGCACCAGCAAGCAGGAAGCTCGCCCTCTGATCTCAGAAGTGGGAACTGCTTACTTGCTCCTTATTTACGTTTAGCAGAATATAAGTCATGAATTTGGTTTAGGATTGCCTGGAAAAGACAGTCCAGATATGTGGCTGGACTGTCCACATCCCAAACACTGTGGACAGACACATCCCAAACACTTATTTAATAACACAAAGATATCTGCCACATAAAATAGGTCATCGGTAATGACAAGTACCCAGAAACATCTTTTCTCAGTCAGAAAAGTACATTTGGTTTTCTGACTGGATATAAAGGAAGGATCCAAGTTCAGGCTACTAGTTACCACCCCTACCGTCACTTTATTTATCTCCTAATATAAGGAGATAAATTTATTTTTATTGAATTACCATGCAATCGACAAAGCTGTTCATGTTCGGGTTTCAGTCATACAGTGTTCCGGCACCCATCCCTCTACCAGTGCACTTCTCAACACCAATGTGCCCGTTTCCCTCCCACCAACCCCTAACACCTGCCTCTGTGGCAGATACTTTTCTTCTTTCTCTTACTTTCTCCTTTTGTGCATTGAGGTTTACAGTATAGACACTGATGGATTATCATGTATATCCCTTTGAATACTCAGTTCTAGACTAGCATCACCATTTCCAAGTATTATTGGCAAACTTGTCCCTTCTCTGTGATACCTACCTTCTTTCTCCTACACACTTGTGATAGATTCGGACCACTGACAAGATCTCCAGGCCCATCTTTTCTCTGGCCTTGAATATTAGTCTCATAATATGTTTATATCCCACAAATTAATGCAGTCACACAGAGATCCACCCAAGAGAAAAGCTGATCTCAAGCCCTGCTCATTAGAGTCCCACCCTACAGCGAAGACTATTTCAAGCCCAGATATGCCTGATTCAGACTCAGACACACGGGGCAGAGCTGCTACCGGCTCCCCCTGTGCTCAGCTGATCACGAGGTACCCAGGAGGGAAGGTGAGTTCTAGCCCTGGCCCGCCATCCCAATAGAGCCTCACAAGAAGCCCAGAGGACCCCCCCACACCATGAGGGCCAACATTTTCAACATCTGTACTCCATAGCTCATCAGAGCTCCACCCAAGAGAAAAGCCAATCTCAAGTCCTGCTCATCAGAGTCCCACCCTACAGCGAAGACTATTTCAAGCCCAGGTGTCAGAAGAGTACTGAATAAATATTCTTTCTCAATCTATGCACTCTCTTCAACTTTTGTCACCAATTCTTTTGAGGTGCAGAACCTTCTTTTGGGGAAACACTGCAGCGCTGTCCTGCAACACTTCTTAGTTTCATGTAGTCCCATTTGTTTATCTTTGCTTCCTCTGACTTTGTCAATGGTGTTTCATCTTTAAAGATGCCTTTAACTTCAATGTTGTGGAGGGTTTTGCCTATGTTTTCTTCCACGTACCTTATGAACTTGGGTCTGATATTGAGGTCTTTCATCCATTTTGATCTGACTCTTGTGCATGGGGTTAAATATAGATCTATGTTCATTTTTTTGCATGTTGCTGCCCAGTTTTTCCGGCCCCATTTGTTAAAGAGTCTTTCCTTGCTCTACTTCATATTTCCTGCCCCATTATCATAAATTAAGTGACAATGAATTTGAGAGCATCGGTCATGATATTCAGCTCTATTCCATTGGTCTGTGGGTTTGTCTTTATTCCAATCCCATGCTTTTTTAATTACAACCATTTTGTAATACAGTTTGAAGTTGGGGAAGGTTATGCCTCCCATTTTCTTTTTCCCAAGGATTGCTTTAGCTATTAATGGAGGTTTATTATTCCATACAAATTTCAGTAGTATTTGATCAATTTCTTTGAAAAATCTCATGGGTATCCTTATAGGCAGCATATTGAATCTGTATTAATGCTTTGGGGAGTATTGCCATTTTGACAATGTTGATTCTCCCAATCCATGAGCAGGGGATTTGTCTTCATTTCTTCATTTCTTTCTTCATGTCCACTTTTATTTCTTAGCGTAACCTTTTGTAGCTTTCTTTGTATGGGTTCTTTACATTCCCTAATTGCTATGACAAGTACTTCCAGTACTACATTAGATAGAAGTGGCAAGACTACCCATGTTATTTAAACATGGTGGTTTACAAAGTTGCTCATGATTTGTTACAGACATTCAATATTACAACCCCAGCCCCACACTCACAGTCACCTTGTTAACTTGAAAGTGGATTTTCCTGTGATTGTGGGTTCTTGAGAATTGCATAAACTATTTGCATACAAAACTCAGAAAACTAAAGCTAGTTTAGTGTACAGATGGTTCTAGGTCCCTCCCCAGATGTCTAGGATTCTCTATTGCCCATGGACAATGTCCTGGCCTTGTCCCTAATGCTACTTCCCAGTCCTGTACTACTTCCCTATCTTCCCCATGCAGTTTGCTCCACTCCCATGAATAATGGCCAGGCCCTATTCCTACACTTCTCTCTCTATCCTCTGTATACTGTCCCAGCCTCTCATGCCTGTAATCTGGGCCTCTACGCCCAACCTGCCCTGTGCCATCCTGGGCATCCAAGCACTGTCTGACCCCTGGGTCTCTGAGATCAACCTGTACTATGCTATCCTGGGTGTCAAGCCCTGCCTGAATCCTGGGCTTCCAAGCCCAACCTGTCCTGTTCTAGCCTGGGCATCCAAGCCCAGCCTTCACCTATATCTGCCCTTGCCAGGCCTTGCGTGACCTACTACCTACACTGGGCCCTGTATCTGGGCATGCCACCCAACCTGATCTGGAGAGTGAAAGAAGAAACTGGCAAGAGAGAAAGAGCAAGCCAAGAGAGAGAAGGGGAACCTGCAAAACGGTCCCCTCCAAAGTATATATATTTATATATACTTATATATATATATATATATATATAGAGAGAGAGAGAGAGAGAGAGAGGCTCCCTTTTCAAACCCCACCCCCCAAGCATCCCCTTTCTGAATGGCTACTTGTTCCATGGGTATGATAATTGGCTACAGTGACCTGGTGTTCTCCACCTTAGTTCCAGCTGTATCAAAGTCACCTGATGTTCTCCACCTTAGCTCCAGTGTATCAACCTTCCCTCTACCAAGAGCCCAACGTGTTTCCATGATTCTGTGCTAGTCTTTACTGTGCAGCTGTGCTGATGATTTTGGAAAATCTCTTTATGGCACATGTATCTATGGAGTATGTTTATACAAGAAACTGTGGTAGCAGGTGAAACACAGTGCACTTTATTTCCAGAGGAAAGCACCATATGCTAAATGTTGGTTTTCTTCTTCTAGTCTCATAGCCTGGGGTTGGTGATAATCCTTGAGTGAAAGCGATGTCATCAGTTGTTCTACATCCAACACCAACTGAAAGCAGCACTAAAAAATACTGATTTCATTGGCCACTCCCGTATCCACATTTCCTGACCCTCTTCTTGCTCTTCCAAACACTGCCTCATTTGAGGTTAACCTACCAGCTGACATTCTAGCGTCTTTTTCAAGCCAGAAGTCAGTTTCCTTCCCTTCCAATGTCCCAGAAGCCTCATTGCCCAAGCCCCCCTGCCGGCATCTCAGAGAGCCACTGCCACATCTCCTAAATCTCCCAGCCAACTTTACAGCTGCACAAAATCTACAGCAGAGCTAACTGCAAAGATTCACCCTCAGCTCAGCAGGAATACAGCTAAAACAGTGAGGGAGACACATAGAACAGAGCCAAGTTCAGTGAGTTCCAATAATAACACAGAAGGACCTACCAACAACAACCAGTGTCAGGGATGCCGCTGGGGTTCCCGACAGTGTCAGGACAGAAGTTTTCTTCTATCTCCAAGGCCGATGGGGGAAGGGATGAAAACTCACGAGTCCAGTGCAGTTCCAAAAAGGCTTTTAATAGTACAAAAGCTCTACCACCGCAATCCAATATAATGAAAGAACTCTAGCTCTGGTCAGAACTTAGACCATACAAAAAGCCTAAGTCTCCCACCAAAGAGAGAGGATCTCACCGAAGAGGAGTCCTACCCAAAAGAAGGAGAAAAAAGCCAAAAGCCAAAAAACTGAGGAGCCAAAACCTGAGGAGCCAAAACCCGGTTCCCTTATATACACCAAAGTGATCCAACAGGGAGGATCATGTCAACAAAGAACTCTAAACAGAGTGTAGAAGGGGCGGTGCCACATCCTATTGCAGGTATAAACAAAGATTATGCCATGGACTAATCCCAAGATTATCTCTTATGTAAAACACTGGAGAGAGAGAGAGAGAGAGAGAGAGAGAAGGCTGATATAAAGTAATACATCTTAATTTCATTAGCTTCATGTAATCTAGATGGTACCCACAAGGTCCTTCTTATTTATTGTCTGCACCAGGGTGATTCTGAGTATCTTGTTCTCCGTATACTGAAAGGGTCACACTCGCCTGCTTGAGAGCAAACTAGTATGATCCTTCCTATAGCCTTCCTATGGTCTCAACGTAACCAGGGTGGTAGTCTCCTGGTAAATTCTAACTGTCCCACACTGGGTGCAGTGGGTATAAAGAAGAGCTGTGCCCAATCTAGAAAACATAGAAGCCTTAGTAGATGTATAAGTTAGAAGTTATTCAGTCAAGGTGACTTCCGTAACTGCCACACCCTCTAGCAGTGTTTACATAGAAGAGAGGTCTTATTAGAATGAACCTTGGCTTAAATATATTAAGCTGTGAGTGGGCAAAACACCAAAGCTCCCCTCTTAGCTAAATCTGTCATCCAACAAACCAGCACTCTCAGAAAAATATTTTAATAACACCATGTTGAGGGGCTGGAGTAAAAGTACAGCAGGGAGGGCATTTGCCTTGCATGAGGCCGACTCGGGTTTAATACCCAGCATCTGTACATTCCTGAGTACAATGCCAGGAGTAACTCCTGAGTATTGCCAGGTGTGACCCAAAACAAACAAAAAAACCAATAACACCAAGTTGAGGATGTTTGTTTGCTTGTTTGCCTTTTGGGGCCACACCCAGCAATGCCCAGGACTTACTCCAGCTCTGCACTCAGAAATTACTTCTGGCAGTGCACAGGGGACCATATGGGATGCTGGGGATCAAACCCAGGTTGGCCATGTGCAAGGTGAACGCCCTCCCTGCTAGACTCACTCTGGTAAGGATGTTTAAATGAGCTCTAAGAAACAATGTCACAGATAGTCAGCAAAGCAAAAGGAAAAATGAGAATGACATGAAAAAACTACATTGATAAGTTTCAGAATTGCAGAATATGGTTGTTGACACAAAAATGCAATAGAGAATGACAATAGCTAAAGAAATATTGAGGAGTTCCAAGATGAGACACAGAAAATCCCTAAAAAAAAACAACAGAAAAAAGTAAAGTCTTAAAATAAATGATTAGCAGATAAGGAGAACAGTGGAGATGAAGTCAAGAGGAACAATATAAGAATCATTGGAGTCCCTGTAGAACAAATAGACAAATTCATTGAATTCATTCATGGCAGTTATGATTGCCCTCTACAAGATTAAGAAAGGTGAGAAACCTGGGGAAGTTCAGAGAGAGAAGCAGGACAGCTAGAGGGAAACAAGCTGCAGTCGGACCCCACCGCCCAGGCCTGCGGCCTCCAAACCCCACCCACTTAGGTCTCACACAGCAAATTTCAAAACCACCAGGACGCGCGCTAACGCATGCGTGTGAAGAACCTACTCAACAAATAATCTACACAGAGGTCACGATCACGATCACGATCTTCCCGTAATCATCTATTTGCTAGAGCGGACACCAGTAAAATCTCCATATGTCCTGTCTCATGCCAGTAGAGCA
>JAJIBD010006799.1:0-82551 GCA_021461705.1 Cryptotis parvus | reverse complement strand
GTGGTATGATGAAATTTTGAAAAAAAAATTTAAAAAAAAGAATGAACAAATAAATAAATAATCTCGGGTAGAGTGCAGTTTCTGCTGTAAAGAAAATCCTCAGGGCCAGAGTTATATCACAGCCAGTAGGGGCGTTTGATTTACACACAGCCAATGCAAGCTCAATCCCTGGCATCCCATATGGTCCCGTGAACAGCCAGGAGTAATTCCTGAGTGCAGAGCCAGGAATTACTCCTGAACACTGCTGGGTGTGACCCAGAATGGAAAATAAAGTCAGGGAAGGCATATGAGCATATTTTAAACTTTTGTAGTTCCTGAAAAATAAATATTTCCCAAAAAATATCATAGAAAAAAATACCCTTCCATGATAAGAAGCAAATTTATAGTTACATATGGCCAAATTTGTATATGTATTTACATATAATCATATAACCATATATAAAACTAATATTCTGCTTTGTGCACTCTCAAAGGCTTGAAAAATGCTCTTTCTTCTTTCTAGCTTCTTGGAAGGCAGACAGAATCCAAGGTCTTCAGCACACATCTGAAGATACCATTGTCTTCAGAGATCTGAAGACACCATTGATAGGCTGTTAACTTTTAATTGTATCTCACATAAAACCAAGCTTGTGTCTTTTCTTCCCTCTCAGTCAGACCAAGAAAGCATAAATTAGGCTGCAATGAGTAAATAATCTTACATTTTGTCAATTAAGGAGGTTCTGATAGAAACTGATGAGTTTAACCAAGCAGAGGCAAAACCGAAAATTAAGCAGCTGGCATCTTGAATTGTAATGAAAAAAAAAAACAGATAAGATTCAGAGAGATTATGAAAAGTGGATACAGCCCATTTGAGTCGTGTTTATTGCAATAGATGCCTTCATCTAAGTGGCTTGGTGATAGATCACTTTCCAATTCTAAGTTATGCAAAGAGCTGCTAAGAATAACAAAGAAAAACTCATAGAGTTAGAAGAGCTCTGAAGTATGCCATATCCTTCTGTCTATAATTTTAGGGTCCACCCAGGTCCTCCCCTTCTACATTCATCATTTTTTCCATAAAAATACCATTTCTCTCTATATGGGCATATTATCTTCCTTTGTGCTGGACCTCAGTAATTTTCACTCCAGATCTCCTACCCTGTGTCTGTGTTATGAATCTTCTATTCTTCAAAGATATTGTTGCCTCCTAAATCCTGGCATCACTCATTGCTATTGATATATACAACAAAATACAACAGGGAGAGAGATCAAAACTCAGGCAGACACCAGACTGAAAAAAATAACAATACTGTACATCTCCCATAGAAATCACAAATGTTTCACATAATTCTCAATAACGTTGGACAATTTTTCAGATCTTTAAACTGAAACAATTAAAGGCACACGGATGCTATATTCTTCTTGGAGACTCCTGCAATACATTTTCAAATAACCTTCCTAGTATTCAAGCACATCAATACTCCAGTTTTTAAATAATAACACTAAATATTACAAGAGGCACAAGGCAAGTTTAACAGCATTGTGGAAATCTCATTCTGCATGTGGAAATCAATATAGTCATTGAATTTCATCACATTTCTGGAATTCTATATATTGCTCAAAATTTTCCATATCTTTTCCATTTTCTTCTTTTGGGACACCATTTATCTTGCATTCTGAGTTTCTAAAAGAGGCCCGGGACATGCATATCCTAAGAGGAACTACTCAGAACATAAGACTTTGGTTTTCATTGCCAAGATGATCAACTTCATCACAAAATTCATTCAGGCATCAACCTGCCAAACTGATCACTAAATAGATACCAGCTATATAGAGCTAGGGATTAAAGACAGGCTTTTCTGTTTTGAGTCAAAGACTGTTTATGCCCTGTATTGTCTCTGATATGAGTAAGTGAATAGAGCTTAGAAGATAGTGCAAATGCTGGAATGCCTCCTTAGCACGTATGGGTGCAAACCTCAAACTTAAGCAACATCAGAAATAATCTCCAAGCAAAGAGTAGGAAATAGTACCTGAATTTCCTGGCTCTCAAACATGAAAGAATCAGTATATAACTAACTCTAGTTAGAGATTATCTTTTTTCTTTTTTAATATCTATATTTTAATTGAATCACTTTTAACGGAGGTGGCCTGACTTCCAAATATTGTAGTACTGGTGAGGAGATGTTAAACACTAAAATGTTTCAAATTCCCAGAAGGGGTTGCTGGAGAAGGTACGAGAATAAATATTCCATTTGGAAAAACCAGAGCTAACATTTTCATCAATAAAAAGGCAACCAAAGGCTTTATTAGAGTTTGAAAGTTGAATTTCAAATATTCAACAGATGATCAGAAGTAATCTTCATCTAAGAAGACACATGAAATATCTTCTTCATACTGATTTCATATTATGTCATTGTACATTTAGTCCAAGTCTAAATTCTGAATAAAAGCTGATTATTTTCTAGAAGACAGAATTCCACGTCCTGTCTGCATGGGATCCCAAAGGAACTGGGAGTTTAGCTGATAGAAAGAGACTATCACACAGTAAAGAGGTCATTTTTTTCTCTGATTTGCATAAGGACATTAAAATTTTAAATCAGAAAATTAGAAAATTAAATCCACCAAAGTCTGTCTGTCAACTCCTTAATTTGTCAGTCTTATGGACACAGAGCCAGCATCATGGTTATAGTAAATATATATATATATATATATATAAAATACATATATATTATATATAATGTGTGTATGATATCAGCAATCCTCCAACAATGTCTCAAACTTGTCTTCGCACCTCCCCTCCACTTGATAGACTAATTTATTTCAATCTATTAAGTAAATACTTATATTATTCTTAATTTACTCTAATTTTAAATGACAATATCATGAATGAATCTAAATTCTAAATATTATATTGAGCACTCAGTACTGACTCTGATTCACCACTATTTCTGCTTTGTTTTATGTTCAGAAGTTATCTTCTAAGCACAGTAAAAAAACATCTGAATGGTTTTCCTGCAACATAGCAAGAAATATCCTCTCTGTTAGACTCCATAGACCTTTGTTTAGCACTGTCATTTGTTGTTTTAGAGTTATTTATTGATATATTCTCTTCATTTCATAAGCACCTTAAACATATTCTGAGGTGCACTCATCTTTTTCACTTCCTCTGTGTCTAGACCAAACTCCTATAGATTCATTTTATGTCAACTTTTTGAAAGAAAAACAAGTCTGCTTTTTTTCATAACATAGTCTTTAGCTAAAAACTACTGTAGAAATAAAAGTAATATGGCTTGGGTTTTAGAAAACACAACTTTGATCACTTGATCACTTGAATCCCGATTCATCGTTTTGCTCGGCGGGCGCCAGTAACATTTCCATTAGACCCTATCACGTGCCAATGTAGCCCAATGGCATCTGGTTGATTCAGGAATATGAAGAGCCTCAAACCGTTCCTTCAGGGTCTTTACAAGGAAGTCTGACCATGTTTTTTTTTTTTAATTTTTAATTTTTTTATACCCCAGTGAAACATACAATTACAAAGGTGATCATAATTGGTTGGTGGGCGGCCACGTGATCTTTTGACATCCCATGGGATCCAGTCGGTAACGGCTCTAGTCCAGCGGTTGTCTCCAAATCGCATTACATGTCCAGCCCATCTTATTTTCGATGCCTTGGCAAATGAGACAGCGTCCCTGATTCTGGAATAGCGATGGAGGTCAGAACTCCGGATTCCTTCACTCACTTGTTGAGACGTGATATTCCAAGCATAGCTTTTCGATGCCTCTCTGGAAGACCCAATAGCATTCTCATCCTGCTTTCGTAGGGCCCAGGTCTCTGAGGCGTATGAACATCCCAAAGATTTCTTTTTTATATGTTTTGATCTGAAACATAAGTATCGATTTACCAAATTTTCATGATTAGTAATAACAAAGTTGTAATCATGAAAATTTGGTAAATCGATACTTTATGTTTCAGATTCTTAAAACCTATAAAATAAAAGAAATCTTTGGGATGTTCTTCACAGAGTTGTGATCAGAATTTAATAACTGATGCTCTCTGGAGTTTATCTCTTAAGTAATTTTCCAACAAATGTTAAACATTTCTGTTATTTTTATAGAAAAAATAGTATCAAAATATCTAAACTCTACTTTCTCCCTTCTCCTTCCAACACTCTGTCATTAAAATGTATACAAAAAATTAAACCTAGATATTAATATTTATTAATATCAGTAGAATTGGTTTAGTGTCACAAAAGCAATTATTATTTATATTTTGTTATTTCTTAATTATTAAAACATCTACCTGGAAGTTATTGCCAAAACTAAAAATATTCAAAATTAATTTTAGTTAATTTTTTAGTTAATTTAGTTAATTAATTCAAAATTAATTAAGGGTCTTTTTTCAAAATGACATTGCAATGGATTTTTCTGCTTCAACCAAACAATTTAAGTTTTTCTACTTTAAACAAACAATTTAAGGATTCTTTTTTGTTTGTTTAGGGAGGATTAGAAAGGCTATCCAGGAACATTCCCTGGGAAGGAAACAATCCGTGGGAGGAAAAAAGAGAATAGCAGTCAAACAAGAAATATTCTTTCTGAAATGAGTGTAAGGGAAAATGTCCACCTGCTGGATTACCGCTCTGGACCCAGGTTCCAGCTGTGACCCATCATTCCAATGAGCCTAGCAGGAAGCCAGAGCAACCCCCACACCATGAGATTAGTCATTTTCAACATCCAGACTCCACAACTCCTCAGAGCTCTACCCAAGAGAAAACCTGATCTTTCCACTTTGAGTTTCATCAGTAAATGCTCCAGATGAAAGTCTTCTACTGAGAGTATACCATCTACACTGCAGAGCCTGGCAAGCTACCCATGTTTTATTTGATATGCCAAAACCCAGTAACAATTATGAACCTCATCCCTATCACCTGAAGTGAATGATTTGAGGCTCTTCCTGTTCCTAGAGCAAGCAGATACCCATGGGGTACACTTGCTTGCAACAGGACGTATGGAGATGTTACTGGTGCCTACTCAAGCAAATCGATGAACAACAGTAAGACAAGTGATATAGGTGATACAAATGAAATGAGTGTAATGGAATAGTGAATACATAACTCTATACCTTAATTTTTGATTAATTTTGGATGTGAGTCATATATAAGTGTGCTGTGAATGAGAGGAGGGAAGGCTGCAGAGAAGCTTGACAAAAAAGTTTGACCAATCCAAGTCAAGGGATAAATTTCATACAACAACAAGCACTTATTTGTGCTCATTACACATCTTACAATTTATAGTTTTATTTGCCAAAGCAAGTCATATAGCTATAGGCACTTTAACCTTGAGGGTAAATGACATATAAGTGTGTTGTGGGGAATTGAGACTGGGGAGAAACTTGACTAAAATTTGAGCCAATCCAGGTCAATGGACAAATTTAAGACAATACTGTGTACTTATTTGTGCTCATTACACATCTTTCATTGTATAATGCTATTTACCAAAGTCACATAGACATAGGCACATAGATATAGGCACTGAAGAGGAAGGTGGAGGGCTTAAGGTATTTTAGACTGATAGGTCACTATAGCAGCTCTCAACCTTCTGCACTTCAATATAAAACAGATATGTAATGTATTTGTACCATGTGACTTCACTTGGTCATGACAGGAGGTTTCAAAATCAACTATTTTTAAATAATTTGACCAAAATATTTCCATTTTTTAAAGAAATTAGGATGACAATTGTTTGTGAATATTCATTCACAAATGATTAGTGTTAATCGCTGCTATAACCTATTAATATTAGACATTAATAACTTATTTTGCCTGAAGGGAGTTGGCACCATAATATTCTATAGGCACTTCGACACATGAATAGGATTTAGTAGCTCTACAGTATCTCTATCGGAACCTCTATTTTCATCTCCAGCTGATAGATCAAAGCTCTAGATTATATTATAAATCTAGATAAATATGCTGTTCTGCTTAGGAACCACATGTGCAAATGGAGATAATCTGAAGGGATTGTTTTAAGGATGAAGTTATGTGAAATGTGATTAGAAAAAGTATGGGAGTAAATAAATGGATAGGTTTATATTTATATACCAAATTCTATTTATTGATGAAAGTTTGACTATATATTTATATACCATTGCTGCTTTACAATGCACTCCATGTAATTTATTTCCAACACATAATGTGGCATTATCTCCATATTACAGAGAAGGAAACTGAGACCAAAAAGTAAAATCATATATAGTGTTGTCACTTGTCACCTGTCTTCCCATTGTTCATCAACTTGCTTGAGCAGGCTCCAGTAACATCTCCAATCATTGAGAATGAGTTCCATTATTGCTACTGTTTTTGGCATATCTAATACACCACGAGCAGCTTGCCAGGCTCTCCTGTGGATCTGGGTTCACCTCAGGAGGCACAAACTTTTTCTATGTCACACCATCAACCATCCAGAGCCAACAGGGCAGAGCCCTGGTATAGATAGGCCTGTTTCCTGTCTGCCACCTGTTGACACAGCTGGGCACCACAGCCATATCCGCAACACCTCAAAGGGCAGTTATAAATAGTATTAGTGATTAAAAAAAGTAAAGTATAGATGGTTCAAACACTCACTGATCCTAAAGTTAATAATCATTAATTAAATTTTATTTCCTCCCCCTAAGTGACACAGATAAGACTAAGAAAACCCGTGAAATCATTACTAAATTTTAAGAAAATGATAATGCCCCAAACTGCCACAGTTCTTACCCCAGGTCATAAAACAGTGCTGCACTAATGAATTATTCATTATGACCACAAAAACAAGGAGACTTCTGCTGTGTCAGGATGGAGTATCAGATATTCAGGTGTCATGGGAAGTTGGTGCAATAAGTTTACATACATTCTATTTGATAGTATCCCCACTTAATACCCTCTATAACTGTAGAATAAAAAGTATAGAAGAACGGTGTTATTTAACAGGGTATTAAATTCATAAGAATCATCTCAAAATAAGAGAGGCAGATACCCCAGGCAGAGCAGATACCAGCTCTCACCATTGAACCCCCTGCACTCCACTGACCACAAGAGCGACTTCTGGCCCAAGTCCACTGTTTGAACCCAGAGGAACCCCCCACACCATGCTGGCAAGGATCTTCTTAATCCACAGTCCACAACTCTTCAAATCTCCACCCAAGAGATTAATCCAATCTCCAGCCTACAAGGACCCACCCTTCAGAGACCTGCCCTTCAGAGGAGAATATTTCAAGCCCAGGAATGCTCAAGCCACAGATGCAGATACCCCAGGCAGAGCAGATACCAGCTCTCCCTGTTGCACGTGGCTGCCTAACGTGATTTACTTCCAATCCCTCTCAGAGAACCCTGCAAGCTACTGAGAATGTACCATCCGCAAGGCAGAGCCTGGCAAGCTGTCCAATGCATATTCAATATGCAAAAACCAGTAATAAAAATGTGTATCTTCCCGACCCTGAAAGAGCCCTTAATACAGCAGCACTAGGGCTACACTGTCACGTGATAGGGTCAAATGGAAATATTACTGGCGCCCACTAGAGGAAATCGATGAACAATAGGATGTCTAGTGATCTAGTCTAGTGAAAAATCATCTCAAACATAAATGTAAGGCAAAAGGAAAAACTGTATTTAAATGCAAAATCACTAACATGAGCAACCAACTATTATTGTTCTTGTAAATGTAACTTTTACTGTTACCTATTTAGTATTGATTAAGTTTCAACCTCTAAGGTACTGTAACTAAATGTCCATGTTTGTCTTGTAGGAATGAAAGTGACACTAAATGCAATGGATGTATTGCTGTAGAGAATATTAGCAGTTTTATGTCTAATTAGCTCACTATTTTAATATTATTAGAGCCTTCTACTGAGAGAATACCACCTACACGGCAGAGCCTAGTAAGCTACTGGTATTTTATTTGTTATGCCAAAAACTAGTAACAATTATGGACCTCAATTCCATGATCTGAAGAATGGTTTGAGGCTCTTAAATTCCTGGAGAAAGCAGATGCCTTTGGGCTACACTTGCTTGTGACAGGACATATGGAAAGTTACTGGTGCCCACTGGAGCAAATCGATTAACAACGTAAAGACAGTGATACAGTGACAGTGAGAGAGTACATAAATTTTTACTCCTTCACTGTATCACTGTATCACTGTCTTCCCGTTCATCATCGACTTACTTGAGCGGGCACCAGTAACATCTCCATATGACCTGTCTCATGCAGGTAGAGCCCAAGGGCACCTGCTTGCTCCAGGAACATAAAGAGCCTCAAACCATTCCATCAGGTCATGGGATGAGGTCTATAATTGTTACGGTATTTGGCATATCAAATACGACACGGTAGCTTGCCAGGCTCTGCCATGCTGGTAGCATACTCTTGTAGTCATCTAAAAATCCAGCATTTATTGATGAACCGGGCTGTGATAGGCTGGTCTGCTGGGTGGAGTTCTGACGAGGGGAAGTCCGGATGTGGAAAATGGAGGCCCCTCATGGAGTGGGGGTAGTCTGGCTTGTTGTGAGACTCTGCTGGGGTAGGGGGCCAGAGCTAGACCCCACCATCCCTCCTGGGCACCTCATGAGCAGCTGGGCACAGGGAGAGCCAGTAGCAACTCTGCCCCATGTCTGTGAGTCTCTGGATCTCAGACTTACTCCTTAAGTACTTTTTAACCATAGAACTAATTTTACCATGTTGTTCATTTCCTGTTGAGTTAAATGAGCTTTGAAAAGTTGTTTAAAAGTTATAATTATTTACTAAAATGTTTTATACAATACAGTTGTTGTATATAAAATAATTTATACATAAGTTTAATTTTTATATATAAAACTTTGGCTTCTTGCCATAGAACCCTCCACACCATGAGGGCCGCCATTTTCCACATCCAGACTCCCCTGTCATCAGAACTCCACCCAGCAGAAGAGCTGATCACAGCCCGGCTCACTGAGACCAATCCTGCCGCAGTCTTTTTCAAGCCCATCCCAAGTATTCTAAACAAGAGACTCACATACATGGGGCAGAGCTGCTACCGGCTCTCCCTGTACCCAGCTGCTCATGAGGCACCCGGGAGGGATGGTGGGTTCTAGTCCTTGCCCGTCACCCCAGCAGAGCCTTGCAAGAAGCAAGATGATCCACCACACCGTTAGGGCTGCCATTTTCCACATCTGGATTCCCTCTCTTCATAACTCCACCCTGCAGAAGAGCTGATCACAGCTTAGCTCGCACTGCCGCTTGCAACCACGCTGTTCATCAATAAATGCTGGAGATCAGAAGTGACTACAAGAGTGTCCCACCAGCATGGCGGAGCCTGGCAAGCTACCCGTGTCATATTTGATATGCCAAATACTAGTAACAATTATATGCCTCATTCCCATGGCCTGATGGAATGGTTTGAGGCTCTTTATGTTCCTGGAGCAAGCAATTCCCTTGGGCTGTACTAGCATGTGACAGGACATATGGATATGTTACTGGTGCCCGCTGGAGCAAATCGATAATGAACAGGAAGAAAAGTGATACAAGTGAAGTGATATAAAACTTTATATGTAAATTTTAAATTTAGTGTATCCCAATGGCATCTGCTTGCTCCACAAATACAACCCATTCATCCAGGGTCTTGAAGAAGTCTGACCCTCTTGTAGGTGGATGGCCACATGATCTTTTGATGTCCCATGGGATCCAGTCGGTAATGGCTCTAGTCCAACAGTCGTCTCCACGTCGCATTACGTGTCTAGCCCATTTGATTTTCGATGCCTTGGCAAAGGAGACAGCGTCCCTGACTCTGGATCATCAATGGAGGTTGGAATTCGGATTCCTTCTCTCACTTGAGTGAGGCATGATATTCCAAGCATAGCTCTTTCAATTCCTCTTTGGGAGACCTGAATAGCTGAATAGCGTTCTCATCTGCTTTTGTAGGGCCCAGGTCTCTGAGGCATATGGTAATACAAGGAGTCAAAGAGATGTGCCCAGAGTCGAAGAGATGTGGAGGCAATGAGATGTGCCCAGAGCTGGAGGTTCTTTGTTCTTTTAGCTATTTATTCAATGCTCTTGAAGATGTTCCATGCTGCTCTCTTTCTCCTGTGCAGCTTAGGTTCTAGGTCGTTCATCAGTTGACTTCTCGACCTAGGTACACATAACTGCTGCATTCAGAGATGTTTGTTCCATTGAGAGTGAATGGGGCCTCTGGAACTAGTTCATTTTTCATGAACATTGTTTTGTTGAGATCAGCTGTAGACCTATCTTTCCACATTCTCAGTCAAAGTCAGCCAGCATTTGTACCACTTGGCTAATGTTTGGTTTTATTATAACCATGTCATTACCGAAGCAGGGTGGTGTAGTTGCTGACCCTCTATTTTCACTCCCATTTCTTCCCATTCTAATTGTTACATAATGTTCTCGATGGTGGCACTGAAGTGTTTCAGAGAAATGGTGTCCCCCTGACAAACCCCTCTTTTGACATCAATGGTCACTTCCTTGTAGAATGGTGATATCCTGGTGGTGAATCTGTAATACAGCTCACGAAGGATCTTGATGTATTGGGTTGGAATGCCCTGTTTGGCTAGGGCTTCGATAACTGCTTCCATCTCAACAGGATCAAAGACTTTCTTTAAATCAATGAACGTGAGACACAGAGAGGCATCTTGAACTCCCTACAAACCTCAATGAGTATGGTTACCGTGTGGATATGGTCAATTGTGCCTAATCCGTTTCGGAACTCAGCTTGCTCTCATGTTTGTCTTGATCTACTCTTCTGCCAATCCTGTTCAGGATGACATGAGTGAAAGCTTGTAGATTCTACTGATCAAGAAGGGAGACATCCACAACATTGGCAACTATCACTTTCGATCTGCCTGTTTTTCGTCATCTACTTGTAGTAAAATATGAATAAGAAATCCTAAATGAAGTCATTCAGATAAAAAAACACACATTGCATGACAATATGTGTAAAATGCCTAGATAAAATAAATTAATAAAGATATAAATTCCATTTTCCACATCCGGACTTCCCCCCTGTCAGAACTCCACAGCAGACTAGCCTATCACAGCCGGTTCTCCCGGCCGCAAGCGGCCGCAGTGGTTCATCAATAAATGCTGGATTTTGAGATGACTACAAGAGTATGCTACCCGCACTGCAGAGCCTGGCAAGCTACCTGTGTCGTATTTGATATGCCAGATACCAGGAACAATTATAGACCACATTCCCATGACCTGACGGAATGGTTTGAGGCTCTTTATGTTCCTGGAGCAAACAGGTGCCCTTGGGCTCTACTTGCATGAGACAGGTCATATGGAGATGTTACTGGTGCCCGCTCTCGAGCAAATCGATGATGAACGGGAAGACAGTGACAGTGATACAGTGAAAGATATAAAACAATTAATGCTGAGTGTGCTCTTTTGTACAAAGGATTCCCGTGGCGAAGTTAAAATTGTTCTATAATTAGATCACTTGATCACATGACATCCCGTTATTCATTGATTTGCTTGAGCAGGCACCAGTAATATTTCCATTTGACCCTATCACGTGCCAGTGTAGCCCAATAGCATCTGGTTGCTTCAAGAATACAAAGAGCCTCAAACCGTTCATTCAGGGTCTTGACAAAGATATCTGACAATCTTGTAGGTGGGCAGCCACGTGATCTTTTGATATCCCATGGAATCCATTTGGATCTATAATTAGATACTTTATACAAATTATATTAAACTGAAAAATTATCTGGGAGATTTTTGTGTTGTAGAAATTATATCTCTAAACTTATTTTAGAAAAAAAAATCAATGGTGTGGATACCTTAGTTCCTGTTAAGATATGAAATATTAAATTGTCCAGTAGACACTTAAACTAAACGAAAACTCCCAGAAATATTTATTTTTATTCCAGTAGCCATTTATAACATTTTTTGCAGATGTTTTATCCTTGCACATTGTAGTAGACTGTTAGTAATTCATACATAGGCCTCAATCAGTTCATTTATTTGTGAATTGAATAAAGTCAATGCTAGACTTTTGATAAACATTTGCCCACTTTCTTGTCCTGAACATTTGTGGTGTTTAAATATTTCTTTTTTGCTTTTTTGTTGTTTTCTTTTCATTAGTTCCTATTCTCTCACTAGTGACAGGGTTTCTCATTACAATACACAAATAAACCTGTTTATATGAAACCAGATTAAAAATACTTGATTAGGGCCGTAGAGATAGCCCAGCGGGTAGATGCCTTGCACGCGGCCTGCCCATGCTGGCCCGGGTTTGATCCCCGGCATCCCATATGGTCCTCCAAGCACCGCCAGGAGTTATTCCTGAGTGCAGAGCCAGGAGAAACCCCTGAGCATTGCCGGGTGTGACCCAAAAAAGCAAAAATAATAATAATAATAATAATAATAATAATAAAAAAAATACTTGATTATAGGGCACTGGATTAAATATATCTGCTAAAATAAAAGTTCTCAGTTGAATCTATAAATAACAAATTGAAAAATAATTGTGAATTTCTATTTTGATATAACTGTGCAAATACCAAAATAATCATTTAATTTTTTATAGATATGGTAAAATAAGGATCTTAGAATTGTGCTTTGTCACAGGCTACAGATGAGTGGAAAAATCTTATTAAAACCAATGCTATTCATATCTTTGAACCATACAGGTTTTACTCATAGCATTTTTAACTACATATTTGTGGTTTTAGAAGTGCTGCACAGTCATATATCTAATTTATCTGTGACTTACATCTAATGACACTGAACAGATGATCTCTGAGAATGAGAGAAAATAATGAAATAAGTCAAACTCAGAGTACCAAGGATATATCTCTAAAGCATAATTAACTCAATGTTTCACCTTTTAAATTGTATAATTGTGTTCATAAAAATTTTGGAAGATATAGAGAGACATTCATGATAATAATGTCTTCTGGTCACCAAATGGCAAAGGTAATATGACATCATTTTTATACATGTAATGATTAAATTGAGTTACATCACTGTGAGAGTCTCATCAGTACTAAAGATTTTCAAGTCAATTCTGTACACATAGAAAAAGACTCGCCTTGAACACCACAGGTCAGTAGGACACAGAAAACTAACCAGAAGAATCTTTAACAGATTTGCACGAGTCCTTTGCTGCTTAGAAAGATTCTTCATGGTTATTTGTTTTAGGGCACTTTTTCTTTAAAAGACTGTAGGAAAGACAAACAGTAAGGAATTGGTTGAAAATGCAACAATTGCAACAGCCACAAGCTGGTCATTCATATATAACACACTGTACTTGGATATTACAGATACATTTCTGATGCATTAATGTATTTTAACTTTACTCAAAGATGTTAATCCTTAGTTTTATGGTTTTCTGGCATCTCTGAAATAGCAAATAATGACTGAAAAGGAAATGCATTAAAATTTGCACATGTTTTTAGATTTCTTAACTTCTCATCCATGGTTGGTGGGAATGTTGACTCCTATAGCCCTTTTGGAAAACAATATGGATATCCCTCAAAAAACTAGAAATTGAGCTTCTGTTTGACACTGCCATATCAATCCTGGAAATATACCCTGGGAGGCCAAAAACATACAGCAAAATACCATCTGCAATTTTTTGTTCATAACAGCACTATTCACAATAGCCAGAATATGGAAACAACCAGAGTGCCCTAGAACAGACAACTGCATAAAGAAACTGAGGTACATCTATACAATGGAATACTATGCAGCTGTTAGGAAAAAATGAAGCTATGAAATTTGCTTATAAATGAATGCACATTGAGAGGATCATGCTGAGTTTAACTAACTAGAGGGAAAAGGACAGATATAGAATGATTGCATTTATTTGCAGGCTATAAAAAATAAAATAGTATGATACCAATATCCAAGGCCAGGCAAAACATGCATAGGAGGTTTTGTCAAAGATTGAGTTTTTCAAACATCTACGATGAAGAGGTGGCAGTTCCCACAGCAATCCTGTTAAATGTACATGTTGCTAAGTAGGAAAAAATGTTTGGGCCTAAAAACAATAAAGAAGTCAGACTAATTTAACCTAGCACCAGCCCAAATTGTAGATTCCTGTTTATGAGTGGTTTCTCTGCTAAGCAAAGTAATAAGCTCTTTAGGTGCATATTGTTACCATTGTAAGTCAAATCCATTCTTTTCCTGTCCACTGGAGAAAATGTTTTGCATCCTTTCAGAATAAACCTACACACTTTCTCATCCTTAGTATCAACTGATCAATTAGAAGACCTGTAAGATCCACATATAAAGTAAATAATCTCAGAGTATTAGCACAAGACATTATGGAAATATTTTAGATAGGAACTAATTCCATTAAATTGGTAATAGGAACAAGATTCTACTTTTTTTCTCCAGGTTAGTCAGCAACAATGATGACATTTCTATTTTTAATACAAAAGGAAAAATTACCTAGTGCACTGGAGATACTCAAAAGTATTTTTAAAACATAAAGAGATCTGTGTGTTAATGTTAATGCATCTTTTTTATTTGTTTTTATTTTATGACTTATTTTTCTTTGGTGCTTGCCTTATGACTGATAATTCTCTGGCTCTTTTTTAAATCTATCTCCTATTGTTTTAGATATAGGAAGCAAAAAGGCTGAGGATTTGACAAAAAGGACTTTATGCATTTCCTTTGGGAAAATGTATTCGAATCTTCAGAAGTAAACTGCAGAGATGTTGGGCATAAATGATATAGGAAAAGCCCATCAATCAAATATCAACTGGTGATTTTTCAAATAACTTTGAAATAATGTACTTGGAATTATCTCTTTCTGCAAGTCTATATCTCTCAGAATCTTGAAAAGAGACGTTATGGGCAGTTCCTCTGTAGATTTATTGTTTGTATGCAAGAGCATCAATCTCTTTAAATGTTAAGTAAAAAGAACATAGACTGTGAATTACACGTGCCTCTTGTTCAGGGACATGACGGAGATAAAAAATCAAATGAAGAAGGAATTTTTCTTCCCTGTTGTAATACTACCATGTAGTGTTAGTGTATGATCTTTGACTTTTAAAGCTGCAAATAGTTATTTTAGGAAAAACCATTCAATTTTCTTCCGACTTCTAAACTGATACAAAAATACATACCATATGTAAAGCAATATACAACAATACATACATATACTTTTAATTAAAGGATAATTTATTTACTTGTACAGATAGGTAGTTGTAATACATAATATATTCCCTCAATATAATTTTTGCAAACTGTAATATAATAAGCACAGTACTACCATATATACAAAACAATATTTTCCAAAAATCCTGTTCAATTTACATACATTTTTATGTGAGTTAATTTATAGAGAATTATATCATATCTATAGATTCTCATATTCATTGCTGCAATGGAAGAAAGAAGTAGGAAGAAGAAGAAAAGAAGAAGAAGAAGAAGAAGAAGAAGAAGAAGAAGAAGAAGAACAACAACAACAACAACAACAACAACAACGACAGCAGCAACAACAGCAATAACAACAACAACAATGAGGAGAAGAAGGAGGAGGATGGAACTCATTCATGGGACTAGGCATCAAGGAATGAGATCAGTGACTATGCTCAGAGAAGGCGAGCATACTGCATGGGACAGGAAAGAGAAATCATTCACAGGACAGGATAGCATGGGACAGTGACCTCCGTTCATAGGAGGAGAACAGATAACATGGGAAAGGACGGAGAGTCGTATACTGGCCAGGGTGGCATTAGGGATAGGACCTGGAGTAACTTATGGGTATAAGAGAGCCCTGAATATATGAGGAGGGACTTTGAACTTCCCGCACAAAAAAACTATCTTTCTATCTTCAGAGTTTTGTATTTAAATCTTTCATACAGTTCTAGAGAACCCACCAGACAGGAAAATCTATTTTTTGCATTAATAATATGAGAGAGTATCTACTGTTATATATGCATGTATCTGTAAAAATGTGAAACTGAGGTTGTTTTCCATGTCTAGACAAGTGACTAAGTGAACATAGAACGTTTTATAATCTTTCTTTCTTTCTTTCCTTCCTTTCTTTCTTTCTTTTCTTTCTTTCTTTTCTTTCTTTCTTTCTTTCTTTCTTTCCTTCCTCTTTCTTTCTCTTCTTTCTTTTCTTTCTTTCTTTCTCTTTCTTTTCTTTCTTTTTCTTTCTTTTCTTTTCTTTCTTTCCTTTCTTTCTTTCTCTTTCTTTCTTTCTTTCTTTCTTTCTTTCTTTCTTTCTTTCTTTCTTTCTTTCTTTCTTTCTTTCTTTCTTTCTTTCTTTCTTTCTTTCTTTCTTTCTTTCTTTCTTTCTTTCTTTCTTTCTTTCTTTCTTTTCTCTTTTTCTTTCTTTCTCTCTTTCTCTCTGTCTCTCTGTCTCTCTGTCTCTCTGTCTCTCTGTCTTTCTGTCTGTCTTTCTGTCTGTTTTCTTTCTTTTACTCTTTCTTTCTCTTTCTTTTTTTTTCTTTCTTCTTTCAATATCTTTCTTTCTATGTTTCTGTCTTTCTTTCTCTCTCTGCCTGTCTGTCTTTCTTTTTCTCTTTTCATCTTTCTGTCTGTCTGTCTGTCTTTCTTCTTTCTTTCTTTTTCTCTCTCTTTCTTTCTTTTCGTCTTTCTTTCTGTCTTTTCTGTCTTTCTTTCATTATTTCTTTCTTTTTGTTCTTTATTTCTTTCTCTTTTGCTTGCTTGCTTTCTCTGTTTCTGCTTTCTCGCTTTCTTTCTTCTTTCTTTCTTTCTTTCTTTCTTTCTTTCTTTCTTTTCTCTTCTCTCTCTTTCTTTCTCTCTTTATTCCTTCTTTCTTTCTCTCTTGCTTGCTTGCTTTCTCGCTTTCTGCTTTCTCACTTTCTAGCTTTCTCTCTCTTTCTTTCTCTCTCTCTCTTGCTTTCTTTCTCTCTCTCACTCTTCTTTCTTTCTTTCTTTCTCTCTCTTTCTTTCTTTCTTTCTTTCTTTCTTTCCTTTCTTTCTTTCTTTCTTTCTCTCTTTCTTTCTTTCTTTCTTTCTTTTCTTTCTTTCTTTCTTTCTTTCTTTCTTTCTTTCTCTCTTTCTTTTCTCTTTCTTTCTCTCTTTCTCTCTTTCTCTCTCTCTCTCTCTTTCTTCTCTTTTCTTTTTCTTTCATTGAGGATCAATGGCTGCACAATAGTTAATATTTAATATTAAAGGTCCAATTATGGTGAGATGGACCATCATTGGACCTTTTTTAACGGATGGCTCCTCCACTGAATGCTGAGTAGCTTGCATCCCCCAAGGACATTAAGAGTTACAGCTATCGAAAGAAGTTCTCATGCCAATGAAGAATCTCCGCATACATGTTTGAGATAAGATGACTTGGTCATTTTAATTGAGACTCACAGACATGGGGCAGAGCTGCTAATGGCTCTCCCTGTGCCCAGCCACTCATGAGGTGCCTGGGAGGGATGGCAGGTTCTAGCCCTGGCCTGCCACTCCTCACAACAGGCCAGAAGAACCCCACTCCATGAGGGGGCCTCCATTTTCCATATCCGGACTTCCCCCTCGTCAGAACTCCACCCAGCAGACCAGCCTATCACAGCCCAGCTCATCGATCCACCCTGAAGCAGTCTTTTTTTAAATCTGACCCATGTATGCTGATCCAGAGACTCACAGACATGGGGCAGAGCTGCTACTGGCTCTCCCTGTGCCCAGCCACTCATGAGGTACCCGGGAGGGATGACAGGTTCTAACCCTGGCCCGCCACCCCAGCAGAGCCTCCACAACAAGCCAGATGACCCACCTACTCCATGAGGGCTGCCATTTTCCACATCTGGACTTCCCTCTCATCAGAATTCCACCCAGCAGACCAGCCTATCACAGCCTGGCCCACGCGGCCGCAAGAGGCCGTGCAGTTCATCAATAAATGCTGGATTTTGAGATGACTACAAGAGTATGCTACCCGCGACGGCAGAGCCTGGCAAGCTACTCATGTCGTATTTGATATGCCAAATACCAGTAACAATTATAGATCTCATTCCCATGACCTGATGGAATGGTTTGAGGCTCTTTATGTTCCTGGAGCAAGCAGGTGCCCTTGGGCTCTACTTTTATGAGACAGGTCATATGGAGATGTTACTGGTGCCTGCTCGAGCAAATCAATGATGAATGGGAAGACAGTGATACAGTGATACAATGATGGTGAGAAAAAGGCTAAATGCTCAATCATAAGCTGAGGGTTAAGTGTCAGACTGGGTGGAGCAAACAGTCTTTAGTTAGTACCAGGGAAAATGCAAATCAAAACAATAATGAAGGTGATAGTTTATTGCTTAGGGTGTTTGCCTTGCACAAGGCCGACCTGGGTTTGATCCCCGAACTCCCATATGATCCCCTGAGTACTGCCAGGAGTGATTCCGTGATTCCTAAATGCAGAGCCAAAAGTAACCCTTGAGCATTGCTAGGTGTGACCACCAAAATATAAACAATAATGAGACACCAGAGAGTGAGATAAAGCAATGTAAAAATCCTGGAAAGAACTACTTCAGAGGTTGGTTTGGGGTATCATCCATTTTACATAGACAGTTATTATCAACTCTTCATACATAGATACAAAATAAGGACATTTATGCCAAAGATGCTTCTTCTCATCACATCAAGCATACATGCATTTAGGTCCATATATGTACACAAGTACATACACAAACATGTAAGTTAACATGTGCATCCATATGCATTTACCACCAAGGATTCAGCCAGGCATGCTAAATAAGTCCTGCCTATTCATAATTCTGCCTGATTTCTGCAAGGGCGTGGCATGTTGGCTCAAAATTATGCTCGAGATTTTCATCCTAACTCGTTTTCTACCCCCACTTTTAAATAATTATTTGAGAAGAAACTGCACTATATGTAAAATAAAATAATTTCTTTCCCAGACAGATTTCAGACTTCAGGCATTTATAAGTTGATACCACATAATAAAGTAATTGTATAATTATGAATGCATTTGTCAAGTAGATAATTATAATGCTCAGAACATGTAAAAATGGCTTTTTAAAGAGAGAGATTAAAAGATGATATTAAAGATTTTACTGAATTAAATGAAAACTTCAACATTTATTGGAAAGGAATAAATGGCCCTGCGCAGAATTGGTTTTATGAGTCTTTAGTCCATTTTTAAATGAATCAGATTATAAATTTGGGCCAATGGCTGATCTGGCTGAATTCTTTCTAATGTTATTGAGTTTAAGCTGCCCATGAACAAAATAAAAATCTGTCTGTTGGCATTTTCTTTTCTTCTGACGTGAAACTTTACCTTTTTGTTTTCATGGCTTATCCCCAGTCCCACTCTTCTGTTAGCCAAATGCATTCTAATCTCTTGCCTAAATAGTCCAACAGCCTCCTAGTCAGACCAATATGTATATCTTTTACTGTTTGCTTCTATTTAAAAATAAAACTTTATGTAAATGCCAAGATTTGTTGTTCACCATACAAGTGCTCAAATATTCAATATTCCAGCAATTCCAGCACCAGACACACCACCAATGTGCCCTTGCCACCACTAAAGACCTTGGTTGTCACCTATTTTCTATCCCCACAAGCCTGCTGCCCTCACAGGCATTCATAAATCTACTTTATATTGCTTATTGTAGCCTATATCTTGTAATGGTGTTGCTAAAGTTATGGCCTTTTGACTGATCTGTTATGTGAAAATTGGGCCATCTGTATTATTGCTTTCACATATTGAACTACATGGACTTCTCAATTTTTAGCATGTTGTATATGTTAATTTGTTACAGAGATTCAATATTCAACCCCTGTCCCACCACCATTATTTCCAAATTTCCCAGCAAACTTTTAAGCCTTCCCCTATAGCAGATCTTCAAACATTTATTTTTTATTGCTTGTTATAGTTAATTTGCTAAAACTGATTGAGAAATATTTTCTTAGTAGAGACTTTTTTAGTAGTGAAGTTCATTCAATATCACCATGGAGCTATTAAGCCCTTGTATGAGCAATTACTGATATCTCATTATGGGAGATGAATATAAAGAGTATGCTACCCACATGGCAGAGCCTGGCAATGCATAGTGAGGAGAGGATAGGAGATGCATTGTGTATATATATTTTTATTGGTTGCCTTCTACTTTATATCGATTACATGTTGTGCTACTTTATATATAAATATAATGGGCTCCAGGATTCCAAAATTTTCACAGGTTGATAAAGTTTGAGTTAACTTATTAACTTGAGGTAGCTTTGGGATATGAGCTTAACTACCAGGCTTCCAAAAGAACAAGGAGGTGGGGGAGGTATCCCATCCCTGGCTTGGGGAAAGCATGGAGATTTCGATCACAAAACTCACCTATGTGAGATTTTCAATGGCTTTTCACAGGTGGGACTAGTTGGAGCAGTGGAGTCCAGCCTAGAATGTGACTATGATTGTGGAGTTTGGAGGCCTTTGGCTGCTAGGGCTCTTGTGGCCTGACCTGGGCCTCACTCATCCATCTCTGAGTGCCTTCAGTGTCACCCTGGCATAGAGACCAGAAGCATCTCTCTGCTCCTTATTGAAGTAAAAATCAGGTGTAAAATTCAGTGGTATTAGGGAATCCTGAAAATGGTGCATTCAAAATATTAGTATAAGAAAACACCAATACATTGCCAAAACATTTTCATTGTCCACAAAGGAATCTCTTGCTCATTAATTATTTATTCATCTCTTCCCCCTACCCTAGATCCAGGCAACCACCAATCTATCTACTTTTTGCCTCTCTGAGTAGTTTACGTAAATCACGTGTATCAATTGTCTTCCCATTGTTCATTGTTCAACCATTTGCTCTAGCAGTAGTGGGCGCCAGTAACATCTCCATATGTCCTGTCACATGCTAGTGTAGCCCGAGGGCATCTGCTTGCTCCAAGAACACAAAGAGCCTCAAATATTCCTTCAGGTCATGGGAATGAGGTCTGTAATTGTTACTGGTTTTTGGCATATCAAATACAACATGGGTATATATAGTTTTGTATCTAACTTCTTTTTGCTTATAATGTTCTACCTATTTTTGATATGAAAAATAGTTTGTGTCATAAAAATGTTTCATATTATATCTATCCATTGTTTTATAAATTCAGTCATCTATTGTTTATACTTTGGTTTATAGAGTTCTATCTTTGGTTACATTAAACAATGCTGCTGTGATCTTCTGTGTGAATGTATTTATTTGAATGCCTGGTTTCTTTTATTTTTTGTGCATATACTAATGAGTAAAATCCATGGGTCATATGTTTAATTTTTTTTTTTGCTTTTTTGGGTCACACCTGGCGATGATCAGGGGTTTCTCCTGGCTCTGCACTCAGGAATTACTCCTGGTGGTGCTCAGGGGATCATATGGGATGCTGGGGATCAAACCTGGGTCAGCTGCATGCAAGGCAAAGGCCCTACCCACTGGGCTATCGCTCCAGCCCTTCTATGTTTAATTTTTTAAACTGTCAAATAATTCTAAAGAATTACTACACCAGTTTATATTCCGATCAGCAATACATAAATTTCCAATTTCTTCATTTTTTTCAACAAGTATTATTTTCGTTGTAATTATTGCTGTAATAATTAATGATGTATAAACATGGGAAATGGTATGCTATTTTATTTTTGATTTGCACATACCAAGTAGCTACAGATGCTAAGCATTTTTACATGGATATTGATCTTCTGTACTTTTGTGTAATATCTATTCAAATATATCAATCTAAGTGAATTTTTTTAGATTGGGTAGTCTATCTTTTTATTGCTAAGTGATAATAATTCTTAATTATTTATATATTGTGGACATGACCTAAGTTACTATTATCTCACCCTTTACATTTGTCTTTCTCCTCATCTAGATGAGAGAATATATCAAAGAAGGGCCCTCGTATATTGATATTTAATATTATGTCTTTGCTATCATGTTGCCTGATGCAGAAAATATTTACAAGTAGTCAAGTAGTAAATAATATCATGTTGATGTCACAAAGAGCAGGATTATTGCCTCCTGCTCTTAAATGTGAATATACTTCATGGTATTTATAGGTATATTGATATAGATATATTCTCCATGTATATATGTTGTGTGTATGTGGGTGTGTCTGAAAATGTTTGGGCATAAAGTATGAGAAGGTATTAAATATATATGACATCTATATTGATTTTATTTATTTTATTTTAATTTTATTATAACACCATCTACCTGTGTTGTATTTGATATGCCAACTACCAGTAACAATTTTAGACCTCATTCCCATGACCTGATGGAATGTTTTGAGGCTCTTTATGTTCCTGGAGCAATCAGGTGCCCTTGGGCTCTACTAACATGAGACAGGACATATGGAGATGTTACTGGTGCCTGCTCGAGCCAATTGATGATGAATGGGAAGACAGTGATACAGTGACAGTGATTATAACTTCACTTGATCACTTGAATCCCATTATTCATCGATTTGCTCGAGCCGGCGCCAGTAACATTTCCATTGGACCCTATCACGTGCCAATGTACCCCAATGACATCTGGTTGATTCAGTAATACGAAGAGCCTCAAACCATTCCATAAGTGTCTTTACAAGGAACTCTGACCATCTTGCAGGTGGGCGGCCACTTGATCTTTTGATATCGCCTGGGATCCAGTCGGTAATGGCTCTAGTCCAGCGGTTGTCTCCAAATCGCAATACATGTCCAGCCCATCTGATTTTTCGATGCCTTGGCAAACGAGACAGCATCCCTGATTCTGGAATAGCAAGGGAGGTCAGAACTCCGGATTCCTTCTCTCACTTGAGTGAGGCGTGATATTCCAAGCATAGCTCTTTCGATTCCTCTCTGGGAGACCTGAATAGCATTCTCATCCTGCTTTTGTAGGGCCCAGGTCTCTGAGGCGTATGTTAATGCAGGGAGAACGGTGGACTCAAAGAGATGTGCCTGGAGCCCGAGGTTCTTTGTCCTTTCAGCTATTTCTTTGATGCCTTTGAAGGCATTCCATGCTGCTCTCTTCCTCCTGCACAGCTCAGGTATTAGGTCGTTCAGCATGTTGACTTCTCGGCCTAGGTACACATAACTGCTGCATTCAGAGATGTTTGTTCCATTGAGAGTGAATGGGGCATCAGGAACTAGTTCATTCTCCATGAACATTGTTTTCTTTAGATTCAGCTGTAGACCTATCTTTCCACATTCTCGGTCGAAGTCAGCCAGCATTTGTGCCGCTTGGCTAATGTTTGGTGTTATTAGAATGATGTCGTCAGCGAAGCAGAGGTGGTGTAGTTGCCGACCATCTATCTTCACTCCCATTCCTTCCCATTCTAATTGTCACATGATGTTCTCGAGGGTGGCACTGAAGAGTTTTGGTGAAATGGTATCACCCTGTCGAACCCCTCTTTTCAAATTAATGTCACTTCTTTGTAGAATGGTGAGATCCTGGTGGTGAATCCGTAATACAGCTCACTAAGGATCTTGATGTATTGGGTTTGAACACCCTGTTTGACTAGGGCTTCGATGACTGCTTCAGTCTCCACAGAATCAAAGGCTCTCTGTAAATCAATGAATGTGAGATAGAGCGGCATCTTGTACTCCCTACAAACCTCGATGAGCTTGGTTACTGTGTGGATATGGTCGATTATGCTGAATCCTTTCCGGAAGCCTGCTTGCTCGCATGGTTGACCTTCATCTAGTGTTCTGCTAATCCTGTTCAGGATGACTCGTGTAAACAGCTTGTGATGACGGACAACAGGCAGATGGGGCGATAGTTGCCGATGTCGTGAATGTCTCCCTTCTTGAACAGTAGAACTGTCCTGCTGGTTTTCCATTGGGAGGGCACCTTGTATTCGGACAGGTAGAATGTGAAGAGCTGAGCTAGTGTATTGATGAGCACCGATGTTACTCATCATCGGTGACTCATTCTTCAGGTGTTAGGGTCTGACTTTGTCTGGGCCTGGTGCTGTTCCCTTTTTTACCGACGAGATGGCATGTTGGATTTCAGAAGGGAGAACGTTGGGAATGACATATCCATCCTGTGGAATTTGGTATGTGGGCAGGTGGATGTGGCTATCAAAGAGATTTGAGTAGAAGTCCTGGATAATCTTCTCCATTCCCTTTCTGGAAGATGTGATAGATCCATCGGGGCGTCGGAGGGAAGTCATCTTGGTCTTATAGTTGGCAAAGGATAGGCGGGTACTGCGAATGCTTTTCCCAGCTTCAGCTGCATCTTCCAGTATTTCTGCTCTTCTTTCTTTGAGGTCTTCATTTATCGCTTCTCTGCACCATTTAGCAAGCTTGGACGTTAGCATTTGGTCTCCTGAGGCTCGCGCCTTGCCACGTTGGCGAATGAGCTCAAGAGTTTCTGAAGGCAAGCGTCCTTTTGTGTCTTTCTCTCTTTCGGCATTCTTTGCACAATCATGGAGGTGCTGAACCAGTTGGTTGTATTCTTCATTGATGTCGTCAATGATGGTATCTTCCCATGTTGCTGCAATGGTGCCAAAGAGTTCCCAGTTGGTGATCGTTCTGGAAGTTCTCTCCTTAAACTTTGCAGCCTTTTCTCCCTGTTGCGGGAAGTAGAATTTTGAGATGGTGGTCCGATCCTGTTTGGAATTTGGGGACAACAGCAACATCGGTCAGACAAAACCGTTGATTGAAGATGATGTGGTCAATTTCATTTGTGCAACTGTCCGCCAGGAGATTCCCATGTCCAACGTTTTCCTTCAGCTTTTTGGAACTGTGAGTTCCCATGAATGGTCTTGGTGGATATGATGAACTCAGATAGTCTCTCACCCTGTTCGTTCCATTCTAGTCCAAGGGTCCCGGTATGGAGTTCTTCAGCTGATCTTCTTGGTCCTATCTTGGCATTAAAATCACGACTATGATCTTGTAGAAAGTGTGATCTTTTTTATAGAACTCCTCCAATTCCATGTAGAATTTCTCAATTTCATCTTCTTTGTATGTGGACGTTGGTGCGTAGACAATGAAGATAGAAATTGCTGGCAGTGGGCCACATCTTTTCAAGTGTAATCGTCCTATTCGGTTTGTTAGGCATTCAAATGAATCAATTTTTATGGCCATGTTCGTGTTGACAAGGACACCAACGCCACCGATGCCTCCTTCGTCGCATATTCCAAGGAACAATTCTTCTCCCGTGTCAAATACAGCATGATGAAACTGGCGCCTCCTCGTCTCAGTCAGACCAATGATGTCGTACTTGATCTTTTGCGCTTGCATCATCAGATCCTCAATATATGCTTCCGATGCCAGCGTATGTGCATTGAAAGTACAGACAGTCATTTTAGTCCTCCAAATTACCATAAATATTCTACACACCCCTCTGTAAGAGCCCCACACAGTAATGAGAATATAGCGCCCGGCATGGCAGAGCCTGGCAAGCTGTCCGATGCATGTTCGATATGCCAAATCCAGTAACAGAAATGTTTATTTTCCTGACCCCGAAAATGATTATAACACCCTGATATAAACATTTACAAAGCTGTTCATAGTTGAGTTTCAGTCATACAATATTGTAGGATCCATTCTTCTTCCAGTGCACATTTCCCACAATCAATGTCCCTAGATTCCCTCCCCCCCAGCCTCCCTTTATAGATGGAATTCTTCTTCTTCTTCTTCTTCTTCTTCTTCTTCTTCTTCTTCTTCTTCTTCTTCTTCTTCTTCTTCTTCTTCTTCTTCTTCTTCTTCTTCTTCTTCTTCTTCTTCTTCTTCTTCTTCTCCTCCTCCTCCTCCTCCTCCTCCTCCTCCCTCCTCCTCCTCCTCCTCCCTCCTCCTCCTCCACCACCACCTCCTCCTCCTCCTCCTCCTCCTTCAACTCCTCCTCCTCCTCCTCTTCCTCCTCCTCCTCTTCTGTCTCCTCCTCCTTCTTCTTCTTCCTCTTCCTCTTCCTATTTCTTCCCTCTTCCTCTTCTTCTTCTTACTCTTCCTCTTCTTCTTTTTCTTCTTCCTTCTTCTTCTTCTCCTTCCTCTTCTTCTGCTTCTTCTTCTTTCTCTTCCTCTTCCTCTTCCTCTTCCTTCTCCTCCTCCTCCTCTTCTTCTTCTGTCTTCTTCTTCTTCATTTTCTTCTCCTCCTCCTTCTTCTACTTCTTCTTCGTCTTCATCTTCTTTCATCTTCGTTTTCATCTTCTTTGTCGTCTTCCTTTCCTCTTCCTCCTCCTCCTTCTTCCTCTTCCTCTTCCTCCTCCTCCTTCTTCTCTTCTTTCTTTCTCTCACCTCTCCCTCCTCTCCTATTACACATTGTGACTTTTCATACATACATTTAGAGGTTATCATGTATATCCCCTTGCCTTCATTCAATGCTCTAGTCTAATCTGGCACTAACATTTCCAATAATTAGTAGAACACAGGTGCGTATTTATATCCCCCAGAAGAATGCAGTCATTTTGTATCTTTCCTATTCCTTGTCTGATTTCACTCAGCATGATAATCTCCATGTTAATCCATTTGTAGTGACATTGCTTTTAAAGGTAAATCTGTATTAGTAATTCTATTACTCTCTACATTTTATTTATTAAGTATTTTTCCAGCAATCCCTTTATATCAGAACAGAAATGTGTAACAAAAACAAGTTTGAAGAAAATTCATCTTTCTATAGTAATAAATTGAGTTGTTTACTACCTGACAACTGAAAACCTCCCTATCTTTGAGAAATTCCCCATTTTCATATCAATAATGTGAGATGAAAGTGCTATAAGCTCATGTCCCTAGCCATCATTTTAATTACATGCAGACATTTGACCTAGAGCCTGTGAATAAAAAGTTACAATATAGGGTTCCAGAGAGGGTGAGAAAACGAAGTAGTGATATTGGAGACTATTCTAGCAAAGTTGAGGGGAACATATTTGCATCTTAGCCATCTAATACTCAGACTAATTTCTTAAGGCAGTGAAGATACAGTTCTGGTAGTACCTTTGCGCTCATAGCAAAAGATTATTATCAAAGGTCATATTCTGACACAGTATAAGTGGGATTTATTAACTATAGCATCAAACCAGGTTCTCTAAACTTCCAGAGATTATGCAAATTCTTGATATTCCTTAATAAATGCATTTGTTCTCATTCTAGATTCCTAAGAATGGGGATAGGAGTAAGCCTTGAGCAATGCCAGCCCAACACCCTTCCCCCAAAAATGGGGAAAAAATCCTAATCTAAAACAAAGATCTCTCTCTGTCTTTCACACACACAAACACACACACACACACACACACACACAAACTTTAGTTACCATATGACAGCTAGAAGACCCTTTATTTTCCACCTACTAGTTCTAATTCTAGCATATCCTTTGTGCTTACATTACAATGCAACTTTAATATTAAACTGCCATGCCAACTAGCTAGTGCCTTTTTGTCAATGCAGGTTAAAATGTGACCTTTTGTGATTATATTTCTGAGCAGATGATATTTCAATTGCTCCTTTCTTTTTGTGGCCTAAAATGTATCTGTTTTGATTCCAGTGAACAGTTAATTGAAACACTTTATATAGAGTACTATAAATAAAAGTCAAGCACATTATTACTATAAATATGCTTGAAAAAATACTATTAAATCTTTTCTTACACACTTTTATTTGAGGAAAATTTTCCATTTCTACCATATTCAAAAAGGACATTAACAATTAATTATATTGGGGCCAGAGTGATAGTCTGACTGGTAGGGCATTTGCCTTGCACATGGCCAGCCCATGCCGCCCCAGGTTAGATCCCCGATATCCCATATGGTCCCCCCTAGCACCGCCAGGAGTAATTCCTGCTGTGCACAGTCAGGAGAAACCCCTGAGTATTGCCAGGTAGGACCCCCAAAAAGCAAAAAAAAATTAATTATTAACAATTAATTATTATTAACAATTAATCATGTAATTTTCCTTTATATTTTTATTAAAAGAAAATTCACACTCTGCAAATATCACAAAAATTTCAAAAAATCTTCATTTGAAAATGAAAAAAATTTTATTTGAAACTTTGAAAAAAATTATTCAAAATAATTTGAATATCATTCATATTAAACATACAACACTTAACTTCATTCATGAAAGGAGGTATTTTTTTGTTATAGAGGTCGGAGATAAAAAGACAAGTGGATCAGATGTATATCATTAATCCTGAAGACTGAAAAACTCTCTATTAGAATCCAACAAATATTTCTACTTGCAAAAGGCAGCTATGATGAATAGCTTAGCTGTTCATCTAATATTATTATGTTGAAAATAATAATATTGAAAAACTACAAGATTCCAATATCTCCAAGTTTTCTATACCCCCTAGTTTTAGTTGTGCAGTCTGTCATCAAGCTGGTGATATTTATTTCTTCTTCAATTTCACCATGATAAACCATTTATGGGAATATTAACGGTGGCATCTACTTTTAAAAGGTTACAGATCCAGGAGTATCACTTGTATGTATAAAGAATTGAATGCACAAGAATATAATAGGTTGTATGCTCATGAAGTCAGATCCCATTCCCCACTAAATGTTTATAGATCCCTGGAGTGCAGTTTAAATGTCTAAAATGTATAATGACCAGTGACTTATTGACTCAGAGGAAGACACAAAAATACTTTGCTCATGACCTTAATCCCAAAGGATTGTCCTATGGAAATCAAGCTTGACCCTCTTAAGCAATTTTTTGTGGTTTACTTTCCTCAGCATGGATTTGGAGAATGGCTTAAAAATTCTTCATGGTTGTTTCAAGTTTGTCAGTGGTTTCCTCTTAACACCTATGCAATCTTACAAAGAATTTGTTAGAGGTGGGTAATAGTTTCAGTGTAGGAACATAATTCTATTCAGTATTGGATTTTCTCTCTTCCCAGTGTCAATGCTAGATTGCTTGGTTGTTTGGTTTTTACTTACTCTTACGCCCCAAATGCTTTTCTATGCTCAAAACCATTTCCCCTGAGGGATCTTGTTTTATGTTAAAACCAAAGTCTATGCAGGGAATGACCTAAAACCTGAGCTGCGCGGGAGGAAGAGAGCGGCATGGAATGCCTTCAAAGGCATGGAAGAAATAGCTAAAAGGACAAAGAACCTCCGGCTCCGGGCACATCTCTTCGACTCCACCGTTCTCCCTGAATTAACATACGCCTCAGAGACCTGGGCCCTACAAAAGCAGGATGAGAATGCTATTAGGGTCTCCCCAGAGAGGCATCGAAAGAGCTATGCTTGGAATATCACGCCTCACTCAAGTGAGAGAAGGAATCCGGAGTTCTGACCTCCATTGCCATTCCAGAATCAGGGACGCTGTCTCGTTTGCCAAGGCATCGAAAATCAGATGGGCTGGACATGTAATGCGATTTGGAGACAACCGCTGGACTAGAGCCGTTACCGACTGGATCCCACGGGATGTCAAAAGATCACGTGGCCGCCCACCTACAAGATGGTCAGACTTCCTTGTTAAGACCCTGAAGGAATGGTTTGAGGCTCTTCATATTCCTGAATCAACCAGGTGCCATTGGGCTACATTGGCACGTGATAGGGTCCAATGGAAATGTTACTGGCGCCCGCTCGAGCAAATCGATGAGTAACGGGATTCAAGTGATCAAGTGATCAAGTGATGCAGGGAATAACTTACCTAAGTACTCACAGTGCCTTTATTTCAAAACTAAGACTTCTATTCATGAAAAAAATCAACCTAGTACTATCAGTTATACATTGAACATATTTAGATGTGCCAATGAATAGCCAGAAGACTATCTTACCTAACATGCAGTCTTCAGAAACAGCTTTTCTGAGTTTGAATAACATTTCTAAAGCTAACTAGTTGAATGACCTCTAAAACTATGGTTAAAAAAAAAGTATGGACAAAAAACTCTGGGTAAAACGCTTTATCCTAGACATACAAGAAATCTTCAATAAAAACTAATAGGTTTTCTGTCTGTATCACTGTCTACCTGTTCATCATCGATTTGCTTGAGCGGGTGCCAGTAACATTTCAATATGTCCTGTCTCATGCTAGTAGAGCCCAAGGGCACCTGCTTGCTCCAGGAACATAAAGAGCCTCAAACCATTACATCAGGTCATGGGAATGAGGTATATAATAGTTACTGGTATTTGGCATATCAAATACAACACGGGTAGCTTGCCAGGCTCTGCTGTGCTCTTGTAGTCACCTCTAAATCCAGCATTTATTGATGAACTGATAGGCTCATCTGCTGGGTGGAGTTCGGATGAGAGGGAAGTCCGGATGTGGAAAATGGCGGCCCTCATGGAAGGTGGGGGTCGCTCTGGCTTATTGCAAAGCTCTACGGAGGTGGTGGGTCAGGGTTAGAACCCGCCATCCCTCCTGGGCACCTTGTGAGCAGCTAGGCACAGGGAGAGCTGTAGCAACTCTTCACAAGTCTGTGAGTCTCTGGATCAGCATATCTTGGCCGGACTTGAAAAAAAACTGCTGCAGGGTGGGTCTCATGAGCTGGGCTGTGATAGGCTTGTCTTCTGGGTGGAGTTTTGATGAGAGGGAAGTCAGGATGTGGAAAATGGTGGCCCTCATGGAGTGGGGAATCGTCTGACTTATTGCGAGAGCTCTGCTGGGTGGTGGCCGGCCAGGGCTAGAACCTGCCATCCCTCCTGGGCGCCTCATGAGAGGCTGGGCACAGTGAGAGCCGGTAGCAGCTCTGCCGCATGTCTGTGAGTCTCTCCAATAGGTTAATACAAGAAAACTATGGAGTAAAGAACTATATTAGAAAACTCAGCATATGTAAACACAATAAGGAGGAATATCACTGTCACTGTATCACTGTCTTCCCGTTCATCATCGATTTGCTCAAGCGGGCACCAGTAACATCTCCATATGACCTGTCTCATGCAAGTAGAGCCCAAGGGTACCTTCTTGGTCCAGGAACATAAAGAGCCTCAAACCATTCCATCCGGTCATGAGAATGAGGTCTATAATTGTTACTGGTATCTGGCATATCAAATACGACATGGGTAGCTTGCCAGGCTCTGCCGTACGGGTAGGAGGAAATAAGTTCAAAATAAATTCAAGGAGCAATAAAGGAGAGAGTTATGACTCAGTAAAAGAAAAATAGGCATGCAGCTGGAATTGAAACACGAGGATAGGGCAAGCAAACTCTGTGATTACTTCATCAGCTATTGATGTCACTGATTTATATCTTATAAAAGTCAGTAATGTTAGGGCCAGAGAGGAACAGTAGGGGTCACGGAACTATTGCCTGGGATCTTGCTAACTTGGAATCCATCCCCCAATATAGAACAGCCTCCATAATGCCACTGATTGTAATTCTGGAGACCCTGCGGCAGTCCAGGGTGATCCCAATTGTCCTGGGCTTGGCTTCAGAGAACCTGAGCAGTAGCCCTACTGGGGGGTCCCAACACTGAACCACTAGTTCAACCAACTAGTCTGTTGATTAAACATATCCAGGGTGCCCAGAGACTGCCAGGGAGGCCCTTTCCCCAAATAGTTAATGTTAAATTAATTTTGACTATCAAAATTTTTTAAATAATTTTCTTTTAAAAAGTAACTTTGCACAAATGGTGCAGAATTCAAAAGCAATAAGATTTTTCAATAGTTTCTCTCCTACTCCTGATCCCTAGTTACAGTTCTATCTGTAGGCACCTCAGTTATAGTTATAACCCACAACATATTCGTAGGTTATCCTTCAGATATATTTTGTGTTGTGTGTGTATGATATTGATCTGTTGGCATTCATGCACTCTGTGTTGACCTTTGACCCTTCACTGACTAATCATCTAAAAGAGTCTCTGTAAAAGTCCACAGAGAGCTGCCTGGGTCTCTAATGGCCTCATTGTATGATTGTATGATTCAAGATCCTTCTAGTATATCCTTCTAGTTTATAAGGATGTTGCAAATGAAAGTTTTATTGATGTCTGAGTTCACCCCAGGATTCAGTTTTCAAATCGCAGAGGTGCTCTCTGTTTCAACTATGCATTTCCATGTACTCTACTAAAGCTCCCTTTTATGAGAAACAGTAAGTGTGCTTTCATTTCCTCTCCACTGCCATATCATTTATCCACCATCAATTTTAGTAAATATTTTGAAGTTTTTTAAGTTTAATCTTTAAATGTTTAACATGTGACAGTATAGGTGTACTACTTGATTTGTCAGCTTTAAAGTCTTTTAGTTTCTAATGATGAGTATTTTAATTAGTGTTGCTTCATTAAAACTTTGATTAAAAATGAGTCCTGGGCCAGGCACAGTGAGTAGGTTCCATGTTCTCCCAGGTCTGTCCAATTTCTTCATCATTGCTGGAACCTTCCACAGCGCAGCAATCACATGTACTAGGTTCATTGGTATATCTCAGTCATTCTGTTATTCTGTTTCAGTGTGAATGTGGTCCTGTGATGCAAGTCTAGGGTGAGCGTCTTTCTTTTTTTATTTTTTTATTATACCACCGTGAGATATACAATTACAAAGGTGTTCATAATTGGTTCTTGCTAATACAGTATTCCAGCACCCATCCCTCCACCCCATTCCCACCACCAATGTACCCACACCCCCTCCCGCCCACCCCCAGGCTGCCTCAGTAGCAGGTACCCCCGCTTTCCTCTCTTTCTCTCTCTGTCTCTCTCTCTGTCTCTGCATCTCTCTCCCTCTTCTTTTTACACATTGTGGCTAGCCCTGCAGATATTTAGAGTTTATCATATAAGTCTCTTTGTGCATACTTAATGGTGAGTTCTAATCTGACATTACCATTTCCCACACTTAGTAAAACACTAGTATCTATTTATATCCAATTAATGAATGCAGTCATTCTATATCTGTCATTTTCCTTCTGACTAATTTTACTCAGCATGATAGCCATGTCCACCTGCCCACATGCGAAATTCCGCAGGATCGATATGTCATTCCCAACGTTCTCCCTTCTGAAATCCAACATGCCATTTCATCGGTTAAGAAAGGAACAGCATCAGGCCTAGACAAGATCAAATCCGAACACCTGAAGAATCTGCTGTCAGTACTCATCAATATACTGGCTCAACTCTTCACACACTACCTGCCTGAATGTAAGGTGGCCTCCCAATGGAAAACTAGCAGAACAGTTCTACTGTTCAAGAAGGGAGACATTCACAACATTAGCAACTATCGCCCCATCTGCCTGTTGTCCGTCATCTACAAACTGTTCACTCGAGTCATCCTGAATAGGATTGGCAGAATATTAGATGAAGAACAGCCATGCGAGCAAGCGGGCTTCCGAAAAGGATTCAGCACGATCAACCATATCCACACAATAACCAAACTCACTGAAGTCTATAGAGAATTCAAGATGCCGCTATGTCTCACGTTCATTGATTTAAAGAAAGCCTTTGATTCTGTGGAGAATGAAACAGTCATCGAAGTCCTAGCCAAACAGGGTGATACCATTTCACCAAAACTTTAAGCGCCACCCTCGAAAAACATCATGGGACAATTAGAATGGGAAGGAATAGGAGTGAAAATAGACACCCGGCAACTGCACCACCTACGTTTCCCTGATGATATCATTCTAATAACACCAAACATCAGCCAAGCGGCACAAATGCTGGCTGACTTTGACCAAGAATGTGGAAAGAAAGGTCTACAGCTGAATCTCAACAAAACTATGTTCATAAAAATGAACTAGTTCTGGAGGCCCCATTCACTCTCAATGGAACAAACATCTCTGAATGCAACAGCTATGTGTACCTAGGTTGAAAGGTCAACATGATGAACGACCTAAAACCTGAGCTGTGCAGGAGGAAGAGAGCGGCATGGACTGCCTTCAAAAACATCGAAACAATAGCCAAAAGAACAAAAGAATCTCTGGCTCCAGGCACATCTCTTTGACTCCATGGTTCTCCCTGCATTAACATATGCCTCCGAGACCTGGGCCCTACAAAAGCAGGATGAGAATACCATTCGGGACTCCAAAAGAGGAATCGAAAGAGCCATGCTTGGAATATCACGCCTCACTCAAGTGAGAGAAGAAATCCGGAGTTCCAATCTCTGTCGCTATTCTAAAATCAGGGATGCTGTCTCATCTTCCAGGACGGGCCAGAGCGATAGCCCAGCGGGTAGGGGCGTTTGCCTTGCACGCCGACCGGCTTGTCCCAGGCCGGCCTGGGTTCGATCCCCGCATCCCATATGGTCCCCCGAGCACCGCCAGGAGTGATTCCTGAGTGCAGAGCCAGGAGAAACCCCTGAGCATTGCCGGGTGTGACCCAAAAAAGCAAAAAAAAAAAAAAAAAATCAGATGGGCTGGTTATATAATGTGATCTGGAGATGACCGTTGGACTAGAGCCATTACCAATTGGATCCCACCGACATCAAAAGATCACATGGCCGCCCACCTATAAAATGCTCAGACTTCCTTATCAATACTCTCCCATCCAAGTACTAACCAGGCCCAACCCTGCTGAGCTTCCGAGATTAGACGAGATTGGGCACATTCAGGTTGGTATATATAGCCTTAGACTTCCTTATCAAGACCCTGAACAAACAGTTCAAAACTCTTAAAATCCTCGAAGCAACCAGATGCCATTGGGCTACACTAGCAAGTGATAGGGTCAAATGGAACCATTACTGGTGCCTGCTTGAGCAAATCGATGAATAACGGTATATCAAGTGATCAAGTGATCAAGTGATCAAGTGATGATAGTATCCTTGTCCATCCATTTGCAGGTAAATTTATCTAACTTGACACTTGTGGTAGATTCTACCTTTGACAAGACCTCCTGATTCATGTTTTGCCTCACGTTGGATATTGGTATCATAATATATATGTATACAGATATATTTATGTCATGCAAATAAATGCAGTCATTCTCTACCTGTCTTTTTCCTTCTAGCTAATTTCACTCAACATGAGCCTCTTCGTGTCTATCCATTTATAGGCAAATTTCATAACATCATTTTTCCTAACAGCTGTATAATATTCAATTGTGTAGATGTGCCAAAGTTTCTTTATCCAGTTATCAGTTCTTGGGCACTCTGGTTGCTTCCAGATTCTGGCTATTGTGAATAGTGCTTCTATGAAGATAAAAGTGCAGATTGTGTAGCTGCTGTTTGTTTTGGGCTTCCCAGGGTATATTCCCAGGAGTGGTATGGCTGGGTCAAATGTGAGCTCAATTTCTAGTCTTTGGAGGAATGTACATATTGTTTTCCAAAAAAGCTGTACCAGCCTTTCCCAAAAAGCTGTACCATTCCCACCAACAATAGATGATAGTCCCTTTCTCCCTGCATCCATGCCAGCATTTGTTGTCCTGCCCTTTTGGATATGTGCCAGCCTCTGTGGTATGAGATACTATCTCATTGTTGTTTTGATTTGCATCTCTCTGATGATTAGTGATGATTAGCATTTTTTCATATGCCTTTCGGCCATTTGAATTTCTTCCTTGTCAAAGTTTCAAACATCATATATTATTATATTAAATATATCATGTTATTTTATGTTATATTAAAATATTATTATATGCAATAATTTAGAATATGTGATATGATATGCATATATAGTTATATCTTATACATATATATATATATATATATATAATTGTCCACTTTTAAAACCAGTCTGCACAGATACATTTTTATTTTATAACTGTGGGATGCTAATAAGTGCATGAGAATCTCAAATGGGAAAAAAGTGTTTTCTCTATATTAAATACTCCAATAAAGTCAAATCTTGGTTATGCTTTTTTTCTACGTTAAGAAATTGAAGATTAGAAAGATCAAATAGCCCAGTGTGTATTATCCCTCTAGAGCCCATGGTTTTCACTTAGCGCTTTTATTCTAAGACATTATTTATGTTACATTCATTTAAATTCCCTTATCTTCTTTTTCTCTAGTTCCTACACATAAATTGTCTCTTTTCTTTTCTCTCTACTCAAATTCCTTGGAGGCAACAACAGGGCACTGTGATTCTACAGCAAGTCAGACCGTATCACAGGCAGGTGGTCTTTCTCTGAATAAGACAGAACATGTCAAAGAACTTACACAACAGTTACACACAAAGCTGCTGACCTCAGAGGAGAGATAGCAATTGTAATAGGCTTGAGCTTACTGAAAATATCAGAAGCACACATTGTTTTTTTTTATTGCAGCATACGATACCTTTGGGTCAAGACCAGCTATGTAATTTATAGAGTCCTACACAGAATTAAAATAGTCTTGTTTACAAGTGGGAATAAAGGATTTTCTCCCCTTTATTTTCATGATCTTTTGCTAACTGCTTTGTGATTTTGTTGTTGTTGTTGCTTAACTTTGTGCACTCTTGGAAGTGGTGATATTTACAGCTAGAGTGAAGACCGATACTGATGAGCAGCCCTGGTAGAAATGGAAATTACCAAAATTACCAATATCAATTGCAGAGAAATAGGAAAACAGATTGAGAAACTTTCCAGGAGAATATTATGCTTTATGCTCATTATCTCACAGATTTCACTTGCAAACCTACAGTCAATGATAAAAATTAAGAATTTCATGAGAACAATTGCCATTTATTTGACCTTAAAAAAGTGGAGATTTTTTTTTCTAATGAGGGACCTGAACTCAGAACTCAGACATTGGTAGTAAACCAGGGAGTGAACCCTGTCCAAGGTCAAGTGTCAAATAAATTAGGAAAAAGTAAGAGGCTCCTGTGTCACCAAAAATCTTTCCATTCCATATGTCCTATAAGGTCAGAACAGGTTTGCTTTATGTAAATATATTGCCAAACAAGCAGAAATGGCATGTCATATTTATCAAAATGCAATATCAATGAAACTAGATTTTCCTTGGAGAGTCTAAAAGAATTTTTTTTGTTATTTCTTCTAAATTAGCAGGCATAACAAGATGAAACATCACAAAAACAGGTTTTCACTTCAATTGAATCCTCTTATGTGGTGAAGGGGCAGACTGTGTGGACGCCTTTCCCTTCTTTTTTTTTCCCTGTTTCCCCATCACCAGTAGGTAAATGCTGATTTTGTTAAGGAACAATGGCTCTTTCTGAAAATTTCACAAGGTGTGGGCAGCAACTCATCTGTTTCAGGGGTGGCAGTCAAATGTAAAGCAGTACTAAAAGTGGGACAGTTCTCCTGGCCCTCATTTCTATTATCCTTGGGTAGAAGTCTTATATAAAAAACTCATAGTAGTTTTTATATCCCACAAATGAGTGTAATCATTCTGTCAGCCCTTCTTCTTCTGACTTGTTTCATTCAGCCTGATATTCTCTATGTCAATCCATTTATAATCAAATTTCTCATTCTTCATGGTGGCTGCATAGTATTCCATTGTGTTGATGTACCATAGTTTTTTTTACCTAGTTGTCTGACTCACTGTTGAAAGGTTGGGGAAAAAGAGAGAGAGCAGTCATGATTAGAGAAGGGGCTATTACGATAATGACAGTTGCAAATGATCACTCTAGACAAGAATTGAGTGCTGAAAGTAGATAAAGGGGTATTCAAGATAAACTTATAGTACCTGTATCACAAACTATGACCAAATGGTTCGATAGTTTGACTAGTTTGGTCATGACCAAAGGGGAGGGAGAGAGAGATAGAGACAGAGAGAGAGATTGGTGATTGGTTGAGGGAAATAAGTGTACACTGGTCAAAAACAGTTGTTGGAACATTGTATTTCTGAAGCCCATTCATAACTTTGTAAGTGTTTATCTCATAGTAATTTAATAAATTATTTTTTTAAAAGCAGCACAGAAAGGTTTCAAGAGAATATCGTGGTTATTTGGATCTTCCTAAACCCCAAGATTAACTTTGACTGTTACCACCATATTCACTAACCCAAACTGTTTTGAAGCTTTGCTCTAAGACCAAGAGTAAAGGAAGCATGTATATTTTGTTTAACTACCGTGTGTGTTACTTATCAACCACATCCAGAAATGTGAAAGCAAGACACGGCAATGTGATCCTGAGCAATCCTTTAAATTTTTAATTAATTCATGAGCACTAAAGAATCTATAAATGAGATCCTCTTTCTACAAGTATCTACAATTGTAACAAACCTGATACAATTACTATGCATTTCAAAAATATCTGGATGCAAAGACACAGGGGTAGCTCAAAGGCATCCTTTCTGCTTTGCAGGCATGAAGGTGTGAGTTCAATCTCTGGCACTTCACCACATGCCAAGTGTAATCCAGATGGCACTGCCACTTGATATTCCTGGAGAGGTCACAAAAGCATTTTATTTCTGCTGTCTTTGAACCAAGTGTGTTCAAACTCCATGACTAAAGTCTATGATTCCCAAGAGTACCCAGGTGTGAAGTTCCCCTCGTCAAAAACAACAAAGGGAAAAAGATGAGGAATTTTTTGAACAGTGTGAAAATAATTCTCATATTATTTAAAAATTTGAAATGTCTCACAACTTGTTTTCTCATTGTGTTTTCTCTTAGTTCATACAGCAAACTCCTAAAATTATTTCAATTTTGGATTAGTATCCAGGTTCACTTTCTCATGTGTTATCATTGCTATAATACAAAAATCATAACCAAATTCATTAACCTAAGGTGAAACTGAACCTTTGGAAAGTGAACAGGAAATACTTATGACTTCTTATCTAACAATTCAACTGGAAATAAAAGCTCCTTTCTACCAGTGTCAGTAGAGAAACATGGATAAATCTAAGACCTGATTATCTGCTACTAACTCTGTTCTATTTCTCATATAAATTTAAACATGCATACTCTGTTTAAGAACTTTACTTGTAAACCTGACAAATTCTCACCTTGGCTTGTTATTGCAAATAAATATTTAATTACTCCCAATTTTGGTTTGAAATAGCGTCTTGTACTTTCTTGACTAATCATCAAAGTCTTGGAGCTAATAATCAAGAAATTGAATCTCAAAAAAATAGTCAATAGACAATGATTGATCAATTCCACACCATAATCACTACCATTCTTATAACTGAATGCTGCTCTAGCTTATAGAGCAGCTGCTGTTGAGAATAAAGGGCCCTTTTTCTTCGTATTAGGCTGGAGCTTTTAGAGCTCTACTTACAACAGCAGAAATTATCTAGTGTCAGCTCCTCATGGCACTATGGGTTGCAGAGTGTCTAAAACGAGATACAAGCTGAATGATTTTACCATGGAACTGTACATTGGTAACAGCTACATTTTTCTGAATTGTTTATTATTACAATGACTCAAAAAAGCAAAAAACTTGCAACCATTGTTATTTTCCCTTTAAATAGCAACGTATCATTTGAAAAAAAATATTTTAGGCTCCATAGTTTGAAGACCTGTTAATACAGGGTTTACTGCATGAGACGCATCAGCACCACAACCTCCACAGAGAGGCTGCTTTTCTCTACCATTGGCTTGCAGGTCCCCACTGCCAGACAGCCATCCAGCTTTCTACTAAAGACTAGCTCGGTTTCTATTGCCCTGGAGTCTCAGCTACTCCCCACTATGTTTATCACATGTGAGAGAAATAATTTTGTTCCTCCTCCTTTCTACTCTGGATTACATAATTCAGCGTGAGACTCTCCAGATCCATGGTAATCTATAGGTTCAGATCTAATGTTAAGGTTTTTAGTTGATTTGATTTGACTTTCATGCATGTGTTAGAAAGGGTCTGAATTCCTATGATCAGCCAGTTTTCCCCACACCATTGTTGAGGAGAGATCTTTACTCCACTTCACACTTTTCTCCTTTATCAAATATTGTCTATACACTTGACGCTCTGTGTCTGGACTCTCAATTCTATTATATTAGTCTCAGTGTCTAGAATTATTCTAGTGCCACACTGTTTTAATGACTACAGGCTAATAGTATAGATTTAAGTTGGAATTCCTTTAAAAAAAAAGCTCTCCTGGGGCTGAAGCAATAGCATGCTTCATCTGAAGCAATAGATGAAAGGCTTGCCTTGCACACAGCTGACCAGGGTTCGATCCCCAGAATCCCATATGGTCTCCTGAGCACTGCCAGGAGTAATTCCTGAGTGCAGAGTCAGGAGCAACCCTGAGCATGGCCAGGTGTGACAAAATATAAATAAATAAATTTTGAAAAGCATAAATAAACAGACAGATAAATAAATAGACCCCTGCCTTCCTTTTTTAAAAAAAAATCTAGGATTGTTTTGGCTATTCAGGGTGGTTGATCATCCTGTATAAAATTTCAACAGTTTTTGATCTTTTTTAAAAAAAATGTTGAGGGGCCGAAGCGATAGCCCAGCGGGTAGGGCGTTTGTCTTGCATGCGGCCGGCCCATGCCAACCCTGGTTAGATCCCTGGCATCCCATATGGTCCCCCGAGCACCGCCAGGAGTAATTCCTGAGTGCAGAGCCAGGAGAAACCCCTGAGAATTGCCGGGTGTGACCAAAAAAAAGCAAAGAAAAAAAATTTTGAAATATTTTATAGGAAATATATTAAATTTGAATAATGCTTTGAACAAGATTGTCATTTTCACAATATCGATCCTATCAATTCATGTACAGGGTGTGCTTCCGTTTCCTCATGAGCTCTTTGATGTTTTAAGGGTGATTTATACTTTTCTTTGTGTAAGTTTTTTTTTTATCTCTTTTATTAAGCAATTTCCAGATACTCAATTTTCTTAGGCACAATTCTGAGAGTCTCTCTCTTTTCTCTCTCTCACCATTTTCATATAGAAAATTCATTGCTTTCTTTGTGTTGATTTTGTAGCCTGCTACTTTACTCTATAAGCCTATTACCTAAAGAAACTTTTTACTGTGGCTTCGTTAAGGACTTTTTAAATATAGTATCATGCTGTTTGCAAATAAAGTTTGATTTGCTTTCTAATCTGGAATGCCCTTAATATCTCTTTCTTGCCTAATTGCTTTGGCTAGAAGTTCAAGAACCTCCCATAACATATTGAACAGGAGTGGTGAGAGTGAGTAACCGTGTGCCTGATTAGAGAGAAAAGTTCTTCACCACTAAGTAAATGTAACTTTTTTCTGTGATTATTTGATGTCACAGTTTCACCCACAGGTCTGTCCTTGAGCATCATGGAATTTAATAAATTGCCCTTTAATTCTACTTGGAGTATGCTTTCTGTGGGTAGATCTGAGCAACGTGTATTAATAAAACTGATGCACTAGTGAGATAATATATTTACATACTCAAACAATAAACACAGCTGTAAAATGAGTCATTGTACAGGGGGATGATGATGCCATGCATATTCTTATCCAAAATATCAAGTCTGAGAAATAAATTAATCTGCTCTCTTGCCATTATCTATTTTTTCTTTTATTGTGTTCCCATGGTATTCAAGAATAATCAGCATTGCTTATACTAATTACATAGTAAAAATTGATTTGTTTATCCTTATAATACAATTTTGGGAACACTAAGTGCATTTTTGTGCCATTTTGATGCATTCAGTTCTAATGACACTCAGAGCTATATCTTCTTATTAATAGTTTCTGCTTTATTGTTATCATACTAAGGTTTCTCTTTAGGAAACTAGAGGCAATGATGGGGGTGATTTATCTTTTAATAAAAGAAAATAATTTCTATTCAAGTGGTGATTCCCAAGTGTGTGTGAACTAGAGAGGAGGGACTATTTCAAGTAAATTACAGCACAAGACTAATTTTCCTACTGATAATATTCAGAAGTGAAGGCTGAAATAACCAACAGATGTTAGAACCATTTAAACATAATTTTTCCAAATTACTTCCCCAACACATATTATAATAATCCTAAAATGATACAGTATATGTCACTACAGGGAAAAGCCTCAATAATTTATTTATGTTTTCTAATATTTTAATTTTCACTTCACCTTCTCAGAAGACTTTCAATGTTTTAAAATTATTTTAATTGTATAACTTTGTAATTATAAAAATAAAAAATTAAAAAAATAATAAAATCACTTGATCACTTGAATCCTGTTATTCATGGATTTGCTCGAGCGGGCGCCAGTAACATTTCCATTGGACCCTATCACGTGCCAATGTAGCCCAATGGCATCTGGTTGATTCAGGAATATGAAGAACCTCAAACCGTTTCTTCAGGGTCTTGACAAGGAAGTCTGACCATCTTGTAGGTGGGCATCCACGTGATCTTTTGACATCCCCTGGGATCCAGTCGGTAATGGCTCTAGTCCAGCGGTTTTCTCCAAATCGCATTACATGTCTAGCCCATCTGATTTTCGCTGCCTTGGCGAACGAGATAGCATCCCTAATTCTGAAATAGCGACGGAGGTCAGAACTCCGATTCCTTCTCTCACTTGAGTGAGGTGTGATATTCCAAGCATAGCTCTTTCGATTCCTCTCTGGGAGACCCGAATAGCATTCTCATCCTGCTTTCGTAGGGCCCAGGTCTCTGAGGCGTATGTTAATGCAGGGAGAACGGTGGAGTCAAGGAGATGTGCCCGGAGCTGGAGGTTCTTTGTCCTTTTAGCTATTTCTTCGATGCCTTTGAAGGCATTCCATGCTGCTCTCTTCCTCCTGCGCAGCTCAGGTTTTAGGTCGTTCATCATGTTGATTTCTTCACCTAGGTACACATAACTGCTGCATTCAGAGATGTTTGCTCCACTGAGAGTGAATGGGGCCTCTGGAACTAGTTCATTCTTCATGAACATAGTTTTCTTTAGATTCAGCTGTAGACCTATCTTCCACATTCTCGGTCAAAGTCAGCCAGCATTTGTGCCGCTTGGCTAATGTTTGGTGTTATTAGAACAATGTCATCAGCGAAGCGGAGGTGGTGTAGTTGCCGACCATCTATCTTCACTCCCATTCCTTCCCATTCTAATTGTTGCATGATGTTCTCGAGGGTGGCGCTGAAGAGTTTTGGTGAAATGGTATCACCCTGTCGAACCTCTCTTTTCACATTAATGATCACTTCTTTGTAGAATGGTGAGATCCTGGTGGTGAATCCGTAATACAGCTCACGAAGGATCTTGATGTATTGGGTTTGAACACCCTGTTTGGCTAGGGCTTCGATGACTGCTTCAGTCTCCACAGAATCAAAAGTCAGACCTGAACACCTGAAGAATCTGCCATCAGTACTCATCAATACACTAGCTCGGCTCTTCACACGCTATCTGTCTGAATGCAAGGTTCCCTCTCAATGGAAAACCAGCAGGACAGTTCTACTGTTCAAGAAGGGAGACATTCACGACATCGGTAACTATCGCCCCATCTGCCTGTTGTCTGTCATCTACAAGCTGTTTACACGAGTCATCCTGAACAGGATTGGCAGAACACTAGATGAAGGACAACCATGCGAGCAAACAGGCTTCCGGAAAGGATTCAGCACAATCGACCCTATCCACACGTTAACCAAGCTCATTGAAGTTTGTAGGGAATACAAGATGCCACTCTGTCTCACGCTCATTGATTTACAGAAAATAAAATAAAATTCTTTATAGAAAAGAATTTTAGTTGCCTGCTGGTTTATCATGTAACAGTTAAAAACTTTACAATTACCCTCCACATGTATGTATTACAAAGCACAATGTATAAAAGAAGGGAGAATAAAAGAGGGAGAGAAAGAAAAGAAGAAGAGGAGGAAAGGAGGAGAAGGAGAAAAAGAAGGAGGAGGAGGAAAAATAAAAGAATGAGGAGGAGGAGGAAAAGTCAAAGGAGAAGGAGGAGGAGGAGGAGAAAGAGAAGGAGAAAGAGGAGAAAGAGAAGAAGAGGAAGAGGAGGAGGAGGAAGGGGAGGAGAAGGGGGAGGAGGAGGAGAAGGAGGAGGAGTGGGAGGAGGATGAGAAGGGTCTTGACAAAGAAGTCTGACAATCTTGTAGGTGGGAGACCACCTGGAAATTTGTATCATTTGACGATTATATCCTTTTTCCATCCCTGCAAAATACTATTCTGCTCTGAGTTTGTTTTACATTCCTATATAAGTGAAATATCACAGTATTTGGCAAGTGTTTTTATTTGTTTACTCGTTTTGCTTTCATCTAGTTTATGAAGCTTGAAATGAAGTACTCCAGGTTCATCCATGCTAGTACAAATGGCACTATTTCCTTCTACCTAATGGTTGAATAATATTCCAGTCCATGTCTATATATCATATGCATTAGTCGGTGTGCAAAGGAAAATGCCTTATCCCCTGCCATTAGCTTATTTCTATAAGAAGAAAGCAATGGTGTTTAACACATATTTAACGTGATGTATGTATGTGTATGTATATACATATATATATACACACACATATATATAAACTCAAATATATGCTTTCAATCACCACTTTGGGATATGTTTTCATTATGTTTGGTGCAACACGGTGGTTTTCAGGGCTTACTCCTGTATTTGTGCTCAGGAATCACTCCCAGACCATATGTGATGCTGGGAATCAAACCTGCTTCTAAAGCAGGCAAGCAAGTGCCTCACCTTCTGTTTTCCTCGTATGTTCATTCCATTAGAATTCTATATTAAAAATGAATTTTTATATGCACTCCTAGATGTATATATAAGCTTTTATGCATATATGTATAAAATATATATTAACCTTTAATTCCACTATAAAATAGGAATACAAGGAAAAATATTTTCTCCCTATTGCTTCAGACAATAGTTTATTGTTATGAATATTGACTTTATGTTTTTAGTATGTCAGGTGTGAACACCCAACGGCATGAACTTCTTCACAGGATGAACTCACAGCTACACATCCTATGAATTCCACTCAATTCACATGCTAGTCCCTATAGCGCTTACATCTGTTCTTTATTCTTTGGTTTGATTTATAGAGTTTGTGTTTCTAACAGAATGTCTTAAAGACAAAAATGCATTTTCAATGATGATCATAATATATATTAACTCCACATACTCTGCACTTTATTAAAAGGCTTTGAACAGTGTGTGGTATTATTCTTTTCTATAAACACACCTTTCTAAAATACAGTCAAAACTGTGTGTTTCATTCATATCACTGTTATATATCCATTCAAAGTAAAATTATTTTATCTACTTGATAAAGATAACTATCTTTTAATATTATACTAAACAAATGCAGCCATACTGGACACAAATATTTAATATTATTCAACTATATTTAAAGTTAATACTTTCAATATTTTAATGTTCTGTTGAACAAATTATGTTAATAAATACATGAAATATATTTAGTACTGTAATGAGCTGTTCTGATCTGGGTCCTCTCTGAGAAAGGTTGTGAAAGTAAGTCTACAATATTATGAGGAAAGTTTTGACTGTTCTTCATTTGATTCTGTCTTTTAGAGACTCTGTTTTAATATTTTCCAAACACCCATGTCTCCAGTCACCATTTTTAAATGATCTGTAATTACTAAGTTATGAAAATTGTTTTTTTCTACCAAGTGAATAAAAATTGCAATTGTGAAATAGCAAATAATGTATCTGAGCTAGTCAACAATGGGTGGAAATGTACACAAAGGGATTAACATGATAAGCCCTAAATGTCTGTAGGGCAAGCCACAATGTGTAAGAGAAGTTAGAGAGAGAGAGGGAGAGACAGAGATAGAGAGACAGAGAGACAGAGAGAAAGAGAGACTAAGACATAGACAGAGAGACAGAGAGACAGAGAGAGAAGAAAAGTGTCTGCTATAGAGGCAGGCTGGGGGAAGTGAGAGGGAATTCAGACATTAGTGGTGGCTACAGGTTACTGGTGGAGAGGCAGGTGCTGGAACATGGTATGACTGAAACCCAATTGTGAACATCTTTGTAATTGTTTATTATGGTAGTATAATAAAAACTAAAAAATAATAATCATAAAAATACCTGGGATTTATAGTGAACAAATAATCTAATGTCAAACTGACTCTCAAACACAGAAAATACCAGTAAGTCTTATCTTAAATCAAAGTAGATCTTCTATGGAAACCTACAGAAGTGGGTGACTTGAGATGCTATCTTCTAATATTGTTATTTTTTTTCTTATCCAATAAGAAAAATTTGAAATCATTTGCTTTAGCCTCTTTGCCACCCCAAGTAAGATTTTTTCTTATTTTTTATTTCTTCTGCAATGGCAAGAATCATCATTCACAATTAGTTCTACTTATAAGTTCATATATGCAGCATGACTTAAAATGTTTGCTTAAGGGATTAAAAAAGCACAGTTCAAATTTTTAATTTTAAGGCCAGTTAAAGTTCAAGTGATGATATTTTTTTTGAGTTTAAAATTTGCCTCATGGGAGCTGGAGGAATGGTACAGCAGGTAGGGGGTTTGCTTTGCATTCTCCAGAGCCAGGTTCAATCCCAGCATCCCACGTAGTCCCCTGAGCATCGCCAGGAGGAATTCCTGAGTGCAGAGTCAGTAGTAACCCTGAGTATCACTGAGTGTGACTTTGAAAAACCAAAACAAATTAATAAATAAATGCATTTTTGTATACGAAAAGGTAAATAAAAAAAATTTGGCACATGCAATTTTCCTTCACTAATAGTCTCAGTCCGTTTTTGCTCTTTCTGCATAAGAATGCCCAAAATTAGGAGAACCAGATATAAATTTAGGCTATGAAAAGACATGCTTCCTATGTATTTAAAATTTAAATTTTTGATTTAAAATTTAAATCAAAATCAAATATTTATTAAGTCTAACTATGACCTACTACTGCATAGGGCATTGACAATAAAAAAACTGAACAGTTAACCGCAAAGAGTAACTGGAATCCTGCTTCCAATAGACCAAATAAACTACATATACACTATAGCATGTTAAACAATAGGCGACTGGTATCACAACAGCCTTTCTGAAAAAAAATATTATAAAGGTGATAAATATAAATCTGAATTGTAACACCAGAGCAGAACTTGACCTTAAGTTTATGTATATTTCAACTTATGTGGAAAGTAAATGATACAAAAAGCTCATTTTCTAATGACCTCTGATATTTTAAACACAAGTATATTGTTAACACTCTCTCTCTCCCTATCTCTATTTATATAATTATATCACTTTATCACTTGAATCCCATTATTCATCGATTTGCTCGAGCGGGCACCAGTAACATTTCCATTGGACCCTATCACGTGCCAATGTAGCCCAATGGCATCTGGTTGATTCAGGAATATGAAGAGCCTCAAACCATTCCTTCAGGGTCGTGACAAGGAAGTCTGACCCTCTTGTAGGTGGGCGGCCACGTGATCTTTTGACATCCCGTGCTATCCAGTCAGTAACGGCTCTAGTCCAGCGGTCGTCTCCAAATCGCATTACATGTCCAGCCCATCTGATTTTCGATGCCTTGGCAAATGAGACAGCGTCCCTGATTCTGGAATAGCAACGGAGGTCAGAACTCCGGATTCCTTCTCTCACTTGAGTGAGGCGTGATATTCCAAGCATAGCTCTTTCGATTCCTCTCTGGGAGACCCGAATAGCATTCTCATCCTGCTTTCGTAGGGCCCAGGTCTCTGAGGCATATGTTAATGCAGGGAGAATGGTGGAGTCAAAGAGATGTGCCCAGAGCCAGAGGTTCTTTGTCCTTTTAGCTATTTCTTCAATGTCTTTGAAGGCCTCTCTCTTCCTCTTGCACAGCTCAGGTTTTAGGTCATTCATCATGTTGACTTCTCGACCTAGGTACACATAACTGCTGCATTCAGAGATGTTTGTTCCATTGAGAGTGAATGGGGCCTCAGGAACTAGTTCATTTTTCATGAATATAGTTTTCTTCAGATTCAGCTGTAGACCTATCTTTCCACATTCTCCGTCGAAGTCAGCCAGCATTTGTGCTGCTTGGCTAATGTTTGGTGTTATTAGAACGATGTCATCAGCGAAGCGGAGGTGGTGTAGTTGCCGACCATCTATCTTCACTCCCATTCCTTCTCATTCTAGTTGTCGCATGATGTTCTCAAGGGTGGCGCTGCAGAGTTTTGGTGAAATGGTATCACCCTGTCAAACCCCTCTTTCGACATCAATGATCACTTCTTTGTAGAATGGTGAGATCCTGGTGATGAATCCGTAATACAGCTCACGAAGCATCTTGATGTATGTGTTTGAACACCCTGTTTGGCTAGGGACTTGAATGACTGCTTCAGTCTCCACAGAATCAAAGGCTTTCTGTAAATCAATGAATGTGAGACAGAGCGGAATCTTGTACTCTCTACAAACCTCAATGAGCCTGGTTACTGTGTGGATATGGTCATTGTGCTGAATCCTTTCCGGAAGCCAGCTTACTCCCATGGTTGTCCTTCATCTAGTGTTCTGCCAATCCTGTTCAGGATGACTTGTGTAAACAGCTTGTAGATGACGGACAACAGGCATATGGGGCGAAAGTTGCCGATGTCGTGAATGTCTCCCTTCTTGAACAGTAGAACTGTCCTGCCGGTTTTCCATTGGGAGGGTACCTTGCATTCGGATAGGTAGCATGTGAAGAGCCGAGCTAGTGTATTGATGAGTACCGATGGCAGATTCTTTCAGGTGTTCAGGTCTGACTTTGTCTGGACCTGGTGCTGTTCCCTTCTTTACCGACAAGATGGCATGTTGGATTTCAGAAGGGAGAACGTTGGCAATGACATATCCATCCTGTGAAATTTGGTATGTGGGCAGGTGGATGTGGCTATCAAAGAGATTTAAGTAGAAGTCCTGGATAATCTTCTCCATTGCCTTTCTGGAAGATGTGATAGATCCATCAGGCGTCGGAGGGCTGTCATCTTGGCTTTATAGTTGGTGAAGGACAGGCGGGCGGTACAAATACTTTTCCAGACTTCTGCTTTATCTTCTAGTATTTCTGTTCTTCTGTCTTTGAGGTCTTCTTTTATCGCTTCTCTGCACCGGTTAGCAAGCTAGGACGTTAGCATTTTGTCTACTGAGGCTCACGCCTTGCCATGTTGGCGAACGAGCTGGAGAGTTTCTGAAGACAGGCATTCTTTTGTGTCTTTCTCTCTATCAGCATACTTCCGCACAATCATGGAGGTGCTGAACCAGTCTGTTTTATTCTTCATCGATGTCATCAATGATGGTATCTTCCCATGTTGCCGCAATGGTGCCAAAGAGTTCCCAGTTGGTGGTCGTTCTGGGAGTTCTCTTCTTAAACTTTGCAGCCTTTTCTCCCTGTTGCGGGAAGTAGAATTTTGCACGAAGGAGATGGTGGTCCGATCCTATTTGGAATTTGGAGACGACAGCAACATCTGTCAGACAAAACCATTAATTGAAGATGATGTGGTCAATTTCATTGTGGAACTGTCTACCAGGAGATTCCCATGTCCAACGTTTCGCTTCAGCCTTCTGGAACTGTGGTTTGCCATGAATGGTCTTGGTGGACTTGATGAACTCGGATAGTCTCTCACCCTGTTTGTTCTAGGCCATGGGTCCTGATGTGGAGTTCTTCAGCCGATCTTCTCGGTCCTATCTTGGCATTAAAATCACTGACTATGGTCTTGTAGAAGGTATAATATTTTTTATAGAACTCCTCCAGTTCCATGTAGAATTTCTCAATTTCATCTTCTTTGTATGTGGATATTGGTGCGTAGACAATGAAGATAGAAATTGCTGGCAGTGGGCCACATCTCTTCAAGTGTATTCATCCTATTCAATTTGTTAGGCATTCAAATGAATCAATGTTGACGGCCAAGTTCATGTTGACAAGGACACCAACGCCACTGATGCCTCTTTTCGCGCATGTTCCAAGGAACAATTCTTCTCTGGTGTCAAATACAGCATGATGCGACTGAAGCCGCCTGGTCTCAGTCAGACCAACGATGTCATACTTGATCTTATTTAATTATATAATCATATATTATATATAATTATATATCATATATAAGTAAGCAAAGGGTAGAAGTCATGTTTTACATAAACAATTCAACTTCTAAGCTCTGGTTGAGAGAGCTACCCTCAGACCATACCTCTCCTGAACCATTCATTTAAATAGTTGTCATTATCACTAGTTTACTTAATTAAAACCAGAAAGTGAACAGAGAAGTGTAAACAGTGGAAATGGATCTCTTTTTCACTGTACAATGGCTTTTAGATAGGCTAAACTATCTAAAACTAGGTATTGTGTTTCATTATTATTAAATGTCAGTTATTTTCCCTGTGAAGAGCACACATTTTTTCTTTCATTTTTCCATCTTACTCAAAACCCTCTATTGCATATTTTATGAGTTACAGGTGGTCTTTATTGCTGCTTTTTTGGTATTACAACATCTGAAACCCAACTCAGCATTTTGCTAAATGGATTTTGCATATACATACAGCTGTTAAACACTTTCTGTCTCCTCTGTCTCTCATTCTGTCTCTGTCCCTCTGTCTCTCTCTCTTTCACAAACACACACACATATACACACATACACATATACACACATACACATATACACACATACACATGTACACACACAGATTGAGAAAACATTTTTGGTACAATTTTTCTTTGGTGAGTAACAATCAGAGTAGAAATAATGGTTTTTTCCAATGAAACCATCATCCTGATCCTATTAACCTTTCTAGCCTATTCATCTGAGTGACAGTCTACACACTACCCTATCATTCTCTATCCTTTTCTTTATTACAACACTTATATTTGAGAAATGTATTAATAAATGTAATGTAGAGGGAAAAGTTTCAGCTAAAAGTTGATGTGACTGCCCTGAAAACTCTGCTTCCTTCTTCACCACACTCACCAGAGTATTGAATCTTAATCATTTTTCACTGCATCACTGCATCAAATAATTTTTAAGATATCATATGAATGGTCTCTAATCCTTGATCCTGGACCATAAGTAAGCAACTACAAGAGATGACTACCAATTTTTCCCTGTTTTTACATTAAAGAAAAAGAAAAAATGAGACTTGCAAATAAAACAACTTGCTTAAGATTAGTAGTTAAAAAATTAGTGGAGACATTATCCAGACATCACAAAGATAATTTGAAAAGATATGTGGAGACCAGTGTTCACTGCAGTGCTGCTTACTATAGTCAAGATCAGAAAATAATACAAGCATACAATGAATGGGCTGTCAAGAAACCATGGTATTTATAAACAATAGGGAACACTGCTCCTCTATTAAAAATTATTTCTTGCCTTTCCTTACAACATAGAACTGGAAACTGTCATGTTAGTGAAATAGGAATTATTTCATTCCTATGTGGCATAAAATTATAATAAAGTAGTGGGGGCAAAAGATAATACAGCAGGTAGGACATTTGCCTTGCAACTGGTCAAGGCAGGTTCAATGTCCAGCACCCCATCTGATCCCCTGAGCCTTTCCAGGAGTGGTGCTTGAGCACAGAGCCACGAGTAAACCTTGAGCACTACCCTTTGTAGCCTCCAAACCAAAAATTGATAAACAAACAAATAAAAAACAAACAAATAAATAGATAAATAAATAAATAAATAAATAAATGAATAAATAAATAAAGGATATAGAAAATCTCCCATGAAAACAACCATTAGAATCTGACCACAGAAATAAAGACACCAAAGATGGGAAGGAGCCTAAAAGGGTCCTGTATGTTACATAGAGAGATATTAAGATTTGATATGTGTTGTGGTAGTACTGTACTCCCAAAACAAACTTCTTTGACATACAAAGAGAAATAAAAATTTGATCTGTTCTTTAAGGAAAATGCATCTGAGCCCAATCCGGAAGCGATATTCCCGAAAATTGGTTAATTAATAAGGAATTTAGAATCTCTGCATTAAGCATGGTAAATGGTATAAAGCTAAATAATCTCATACAGAATGAAAGATGAAACTTCCACATGAATAGTAAATATTTTTTAAAATCTGTAAAATTAGATATTATCTGAAAAAAGACTTTAATTTGAAGGGCTACTAAACCTGAAAAATACCCTAGTAAAAATATTTAAATTGAGGGGCTGGAGCAATAGCCCAGCAGGTAGGGTGTTTGCCTTGCACGTGGCCGGCCTGTGCTGGCCCAGGTTCGATCCCTGGCATCCCATATGGTCCCCCGATCACTGCCAGGAGTAGTTCCTGAGCAAAGAGCCAGGAGTAACCCCTGAGCATTGCCGGGTATGACCCAAAAAAAGCCAAAAAAAAATTTTTTAATTGATAAAAGAAAACATATTAGGCACAATGACACACCATTTTTAGACAAATATCAATGGTTAAAAGCATTCTTATCACTGGAAAGGACTAATGAAAAAACACTTAAGGAAATAACAGCTGAGACGAAGGTGTATTATTGAAATGCATAAATCTGTAGCATCAGCAAACTTAGCAAATTTTTAGATATTTAAACACAAATTACATCAGGGAAAATATTATTAAAACTTTTGATATTAAAAAATTGTGAGAAACTTTTAAAGTATATCTAAAACAAAAGATATGATTAAGGAGTAAAATCAGAAATTATAGAAAGCTGAACCACTGCAAGTATCTTTTTAATATACTGAATAGAATCCATATGAAAGTTAACTTTAAATTCCATATTCACTATATTTTTAATTTAATTTTATTTATAAAATAAGCCAGCAAATAGAAAAGTCATAAGTGGTCCAATAAAATAGCTAAGAATAACTGTAATTAAAGAGGCATAAAACATGAACACTGTGAACACTAAAAGTGATCAAACGAATTGAAAAAGGAACAAATTACATTTTAGAAATTCCATTCTTATGAACTGGAAGTTAATATTACTAAAATATACCTATTAACCAAAATTATGTATATTTTGATAAAACCCTTATCAAAATTCCAAAGGCATTTTTCACAGAAATAGAAAAAATCCTAAAATTTATGTGGAAACACAATGTATGCTAAATAGTCGACATAATCTAGAAAAAGAATAAAACTGAAAGTATCAGATTTACCTGATTCAAAGTATATTATAAATGCATAGTAGCAAAAATAGTATAATTCAGCACAGAAAATATGTCTAGACCAATGAATAGAGGGTCCAGTTATAAAACAAAATCTATATAGTCAATTAGTTTATATCATAGATATCAAGAATGTACTAGGGTTGGAAGTGACAGTCTTCTCAACAAATAGGACTAGGAAAATTCTACATTGCCAAGTTATACTATTATTTGTTATACAATGAGTTTTTAAATTTGATATAAAAATATAAAGGCCACAAGGTGAAAATAAACTGAAAACCATTTCAGTGCAGCACAAGAACCAATCAACAATATTAAAGGAAACTTGTCCAAAGGAAGGAACTATTTAACAAACATATATCTCATGTTTTCAATATCCAAAAACATATTTAAAAAACTCATAACTCAATAATAAAACAAAAGCACAAATGATTAAATTTTAAAATTGGTGGGAGAATAAAATATTTTCCAATTAAAGTTTATTTACAGTCAGTATATACACTAAAATATGTTCACTATCAGTCATCATCAAGCAAATGCAAATCAAAAGTCTAATGAAATTTCTCCTCATACCTGTTGAATGACCATTGTTAAAAACACATGAAGTTGTGGAGGAAAAGAACACTGTGTGTGGTTTGCATGAATATAAACAGGCATGCCATGGAAACAGTATTGAATTTCCTCAAAAAATAGAGGAAATACTATATGAGCCAGCAATTTTACATTTTATTATTTATCTGAAGAAAATGAAAAAAAAATCAACTGGTGAAGATAGTTGCATTCCTTTATTCATTGAAGAATTGTTTGCAATAGACAACACATAGAAGAAAAATATCTAAATTTGCATCAGCAGATAAATGAACATTGAAAATGTTATACATTTGCATATACATATACATATATGCACGGTGAAACATTATTCAGCCAAAGAAGATAAAAAAGAACTTGAAATTTATAAAAATATAAATAGACCATTATATTCAATGTTGTAATTAGAGAAAGGTAAATACTGTATTACCTCTTTCCATGAAAATTTATTTTGTTTTGTTCTTATTTTTTTGGTCGCACCTGGAAATACTAAGTGTTTACTTCTGATGCTACACTCATGAACCACCCCTAGCTTGCTCAGGGGACCATATGGGATACCAGGGCTCAAACCTGGGTAGGCCATTCACAAGGCAAATGTCCACCCTAACCCTAACCCCAACCGTAACTTAAGCCTCCTATTGCTCCTACCCTTCTTTCATGTAGAGAAAAGGAAAGGCAAGATAGGGATAAACAAGTAAATTGGGAGTAGGCAGTAAGAGGTGGATCCCTGGTTGTAATAGGTAGAAGAGGGAGCATAAAGTGATACCTACCCCTTTATTGCAACTCTGATAGACCCAATACCTTTTTTTTCCACTTCTTAACAAGATTCAGCTAGAGGATAACAAAATGCTGGGAATTGACCCCTGGTGCCTTACCCCATACAGGGCAAGTACTCTCCCACCAGACTCCATCCCTAGCCTTTGAACTTCTGATTTTAAAGACTTGGAATAAAAGAAGATACTGAAGACTTTCAGTGCAAATACAGAAAGATAGATGGTGGTCTCTGTTAGTGAAAAGCAAAGCATGAAACTGGAAGATTTTTATTCAGAATAAAGCAGTAGAAAGCAGCCCAACTCCCCTAAGCACCCTGTAGTGAGTACACAGAGTAGAATCTGGGTGCTGTCTGTGTTGGTAGGACAACTCTGTGATCTGTACACTCTAGGATCAAGGGAAATTTTCTTCACGTGACTGAAGCATTGCGTCTCATAGTGTAGAATATCATTCTTGTAGGATAGCTACAACGAGTAAATGAAATATCACAAGCAATGTAGTTGCTGCACCTTGTGAAGAGGGCTCAAATATGATTCTTTCTACTAGCATTTCACACAAGAAATGAAGGTTTCACAAAAGCATTTAGTCAAAGAGATTCAAAGCCTAAAGCAAAGCTTACCAAAGTGGGTAGTACTGACCCCCTACAGTGGGACATGGAAATAACCCAGGGGGCATTAGGATTAGGAGCCTTGGGTACAATGGTACAATTGTGGGGAGGGAACACTTTCTGTTTTCTTAGAAATATATATTTATATATTTTATTTATATATATTTATATGTAAATATATTTATGCATATATATTCATATATATTATATATTATTTATATCTATTTATATATTTTATATATAAAATATATATTCACAATGAGTCAATAAATTTTTAAAAGATGCTCTGTTCATCAATAAATGCTGGATTTAGAGATGACTACAAGAGTATGCTACCCACAGGGCAGAGCCTGGCAAGCTACCCGTGTCGTATTTGATATGCCAAATACCAGTAACAATTATAGACCTCATTCCCATGACCTGATGGAATGGTTTGAGTCTCTTTATGTTCCTGGAGCAAGCAGGTGCCCTTGGGCTCTACTTGCATGAGACAGGTCATATGGAGATGTTACTGGTGCCCGCTCGAGCAAATCGATGATGAACGGGAAGACATTGATACAGTGATACAGTGATTGCTCCTACCCTTCTTTCATGACAATTTAAAAATAAAAACAAAGCTTTACACACAGAATTGACTTGTGCTTGCCAGGAGCGTGTGGTAAAGGTGAGTGAAAAGAATGAAGGGATACATATGGAATAAACTTTCTGTTATAAAATAATTAAATTACTGAATATCATGTACAACAAGGTCACTAGAGTTAATCATGTGCGGCACATAGGACTGTCACAAATGGAAGAAGTCTTAAAAGTTTCTAATCACAAAATAATTTTAATCCCTATATGGCATTGGTTTGCCACCCACATAGCAGAGCCTGGCAAACTACCTGTGTTGTATTTGATATGCCAAATACCAGTAATAACTATAGTCCTCATTCCCATGACCTGATGGAATAGTTTGAGGCTCTTTATGTTCCTGGAGCAAGCAGATGCCCTTGGGCTCTACTAGCATGAGACAGGACATATGGAGATGTTACTGGGGCCCGCTCGAGCAAATCGATGATGAACGGGAAGACAGTGATACAGTGGTACAGTGACAGTGGGTATTAATTATATTTTAGTGTTTACAACATATTCCAGTATCAAATCACCATGTTATATACCCAAAATGAATATTATGCTAAATGTAACTTTTCTATCAATAAAAGATAGAAAGGGGAGGGCCGGAGCGATAGCCCAGCGGGTAGGGTGTTTGCCTTGCATGCGGCCGGCCCATGCCCGCCCTGGTTTGATACCCGGCATCCCATATGGTCCCCTGTGCAACGCTAGGAGTAATTCCTGAGTGCAGAGCCAGGAGTAACCCCTGATCATCGCCGGGTGTGACCCAAAAAGAAAAAGAAAAGATAGAAAGGGGAGTATGACAGACAAATGAAAAGATGCATAGAGTTTTGTAGCAGAGGTCAGTGAAACAATTTCCTAGGAGAACATATGACTTGGATAGCAAAGTTTACACAAATTAGGTGATACAATATGAAATCCAGAAAGCATACAGTGACTGGATCATTAAAAGACCTGTGCATGCCAACCTGAGGAGCTAAGTTTTGTCTTGTGAAATTCAGGTAACTACTAAATGATTAAAGAGGAAGCACAATTTCAGGACTGAAGAGATAGCACAGCAAGTAGAGTGCTTGACTTGACTGAGAACAACCTGGGTTTGGACCAAGCAATACCACATGGGGCACCTCAAAACCACCAGGAGTTAGCTGCAGCATAGACCCAAGAGTAAGACTTGACAACAGCCTAGGGTGGCCTAACCCTCCCTCTAAAAGTAGCATAGCTGTTTGAAAGATGACACACATTGTTCTGATATGTGCCTTGAGTGTGGGCCTCCCCCATTTTATTTGGTGCACACAATCCCAAGTTCAGCCATGGAGGCTCCCTGAGCATAGCTGAGTGGCCCAGATCATCTCTGGCACTTCAAGGGCAGACAAAGCAGGACTGCGTATGTGGGCCCGAACCTTGAAATGCCAACTCTACTGATTAAGAAACCCCAGACTGGGACCCAGACCCCCAGGCACTGCCTGGGAGCCTATCTCCCCCCTGAAGGAAGAAGCATTTGCTCATATAATAAAATCACATAAAAATTATGGAAGATGAATTGTAAATTGACATGGCTGTAGGCAGCGACAGGCTAGCAGCTATCATATTAATTTTGATTAAAACAAAGAGAGGGAGTTGCCCATTACAAGAGGAGGAAAAGTCATTGCTATCTAAAATTAGTATGATCTGTGGAGTACTTAGGTGCAGGCACTGAGAAAGAGGGAGACTGGAAATTCTGTTGCAGATAAACAAGAGAGTGGCTTCATTTGGGGAGTTGAGAAATGGAGTGAGAACAGCTGAGAATAGGAGTTCAGTGTGCCTTGTTTCATCAGGGGCATCTGTCAGGGCTTCACTTAAACAAAGGTACAACAGCAATTAGGAATGTCAAGTAGAATATTAGAGCCCAAATTAGCTATTGCTTTTTAGAAAGTAATATGTAAATCATCAAGAATGAGAATAGAAGGAGACCGTGCCAGGTGAAGTGAGATGAAGAAGGGTCATGGAAAGATAAATTAGATAGAAGAAAATGATGGCAGCAAAGATGGGGATGGGAGTGGGGGGACACGAGTGACAAATGAAGCAATTAGGCCTTTCACCAGTCTCTCTCTTGCACCATCAGGTCATGGCGTTCTAAAGGGTTATTTCTAAGTATGCTATTCTTTGCAGAATGAATGATTAACTTTCTCTAATTGGAATCTGATTTTCTCTAGAGTTTTATATTTCATACGAACAGCATTTGTTGAAGAATGTAATAAGACCATGATGACTTTTAATGATATATGAATTGCTTCTTCAATAATACAAGTCCAGTCTCAATTTCTGCTTTATCTAAGCCAAATATTTCCTGGGATGAGTAGTTTTTTTTTGGCCAGAAAGTACTTAACATTAGTATATATATATATATATATATATATATATATATATATATATATATGTATATATAGATAAGTAACCCCTGAACATCGCCGGGTGTGACCCAAAAAAGCCAAATATATATATATATATATATATATATATATATATATATATATATATATATATATATTTGCTTTTGGGTCACCCTATATATATATTTATATATATAAACATATATATATAAACATATATATATATAAACATATATATATATATATATATATATATATATATATATATATTTTGCTTTTTGGGTCACACCCGGCGATGTTCAGGGGTTACCCCTGGTGGTGCACTCAGGAATTACTCCTGGCGGTGCTCAGGGGACCATATGGGATGCCGGGGATCGAACCCGGGCCGGCATGGGGCCGGCTGCGTGCAAGGCAAACTCCCTACCGCCTGGGCTATCACTCCAGCCCAACATTAGTATATATTAAACATTAGTGTACTCATGTAATTCATATGTTGAGAACTTAAAGGAATGAAATCCAGTGTTGATATTTGAAGTGTGAGTTTGGGGATATTAATTAGCATTACATAAGGTCATAAATCATGAAGTCCTCATACTGGGATTGGTATCCCTATAAGAAAGTTGTAAACAATGGCTTTCTTCTCACATGTACTTATGAAGAAATCATGTGAGCAGACTAAAATGGCAGACAATTCCAGGCCAAAGAGAAAGACCTCAGAATTGTTGACAATCCTGGATTTCCCAAACTCAAGGACTGTGAGAAATAAATTTCCACTAAGCTAATCTTTATAATATTTTCAGGGCCGCCAAATAAACTAAATAAAGAGACACATTGGTGGGGTTGGATTGCTAACAGGGCTTTCGTTGCATATGGCCAACTCAGGTTCTATCCTCAGCGCCCCATATGGACCCCAGCCTAGCCAAGAGTGATCTTTGATCACCATTAGATATGACCCTCCAAAAATGGAGGGTGAATCGTGATTATCTTGGATACCAAAAATGTACATTGAAGATCTCCAACACAATCTTATGCATGTCGAATAATAAGTTATCATACACTGGGGTGAACCCAGAGCCACAGCAGAGCCTGGCAGCCTATCCGTGGTGTATTTAATATGCCAAAAACAATAACAATAATGGACCTCATTCCCAACTAATGGAGACATTACGGTGCCCGCCCAAGCAAAACTATGAACAACTGGAAGGCAAGACAAATGAAGCTGCCTTTCCTAATCTCTCTCCAGTATTGATCCTTTCCAGGTCTAAGAGTCTGAGAAGGAAGCAGGAGGCATAGCAGAACACAGAGATCTTGTTATGGAATATTTCCCTACAGGACAGCAACTTTTCTTAATGCCAAAGGAATGACAGAACAAGATTCAGAGACAGGGTCGGAGCAATAGCACAGCGTGTAGTGTGCTTGCCTTGCACGCGGCAGACCCTGGTTCGATCGCCGGCATCTCATATGGTCCCCTGAGCACTTCCAGGAGTAATTCCTGAGTGAAGAGCCATGAGCAAACCCTGAGTGTCGCTGGGTGTGACCCAAAAAAAAAAAAAAAAGACTCAGAGACATAATTGTGTGAGAAGAGAAAATGGGAGCCAGATTTCTCAGTCCTTAACTACATATGGGTACTTCCATCATATTATAAATTCCCCATAAGGTAAGGTACCCACAACACTTAGATATGAGACTATCAAATGATGTGTTAAATTTTCAACCTTAAAGTAGAACTTTCTCCAAAGCACTCAGGACCCACTTTCTAAACACACATTTGTGTTATTGGCTTGTATATAGCATGTCAGGAATCATGTGGGGAATTCCATGTGTCTAAAGAGCTATATAAGTAAAAAGGATAAATAACATGAACCCATAGTTCACAGATCAATGAAACTACTTAATTTGGATACTTCACTTTCATTGCTTTTAAGCCCAATCATCTATGTTGTGGGCAACAGTCACTATCACTATCCTTCCGTTGATCATCTATTTGCTAGAGCAGGCACCAGTAATATCTCCATATGTCCTTTCTCATGCTAGTAGAGCCCAAGGGCATCTGCTCGCCCAGGAACATAAAGAGCCTCAAACCATTATATTAGGTCATGGGAATGAACTAATATAATTGTTACTGGTATTTGGCATATCAAATACAACATGGGCAGATTGCCAGGCTTGCCATGCAGGTGGCATACCCTTCAAGTAACCTCAAAATATAGCATTTTTAGATGAACCACGTGGCTGAAACGGCAACAGTCAGGCAAGGAGAATTTTCCTAAAGTTATCTCAACACCAATGTGCCAATGAAGAGTAAATAGAGAATACAGAGGGTGGAACTGGAAAGCCCCAACCAGTTACACTAAAATAAGGTGTTTGAAACTTTTGAATCTGAGCAATCATAAAGGCCAATCAATTATCCAAGCATGATTATCAAAAACAGAGGATAGTCATATGAGAACAGTATGGAAAACCATAAACCTTATATGTGTACTCGATACCAAAACACACAGACATAGACTAGTGATATTATGCATCAAAAAATTTGAGTCACACTGGATAAAGAAGCTTTGGTATATCTACACAATGGAATACTATGCAGCAGTTAGGAAAAATGAAGTTATAAAATTTGCCTATAAATGGATGGACATGGAGAAGATTATGTTGAGCGAAATTAGCCAGAAGGAGAGAGACAGATACAGAATGACTGCATTTATTTGCATGGCATAAATATATATGTACATATTATGATACCAATATCCAAGGTCAAGTGAAACATATATCAGGAGGTCTTGTCAAAGGTGGAAATTATCACAAACGTGTGGGAGTCAGAGGTTAGGTAAGACAGAAAATGGAACAGGGTGCTAATAATTGTCGAGGGTACTAATGCCAACCTAGAACTGAGCATTAAATAGAGGCAAAAGGATACACATGACAACCTTTTAATGTATGTTCTGTAATCCATAGTCTGGAAGGGAAGGAAAAGAGAAAGAGAGAGAGAGAAGGGAAAGAAATAAAGAACCTGCCATGGGGTGGTGGGCTGGGGAAGGGGGGAGGGAACCGGGGGCGTTGGTGGTGGGAGATGGGCACTGGTGGAGGGACGGGTGCTGGAACACTGTATGACCAAAACCCAAACATGAACTTTTTAATTGTATATCTTTTTTATTTGTATGTCTCACGGTGGTATAATAAAATACTTAAAAAAAAAAAAAAGAAATAAACCAATAAACAACCTAAAAAATATATGTATAATATAATAAATAAATATACATAAATATAAAAAAAAATTTGAGTCACAGCCAGAATCCCATGAGTCAAGACTGCAGTGCAGAATACACTGGAAAAATGCATTAGTCATAGTATAACCAATCAAAGCCAGGCATTGAGATCAGTGATAATGCCTGCATTAATTTTATCTAAAGTGCATAATATCAATTTTATAATGTTGATTTCCCCCCATTTATCCTTTAACTTCATGTATTTTAGCACTTCACAACAGGAGTCTACTTAAGCCATATTTCTATAATTAATCCAAAAGAAGATAGATAATTACCCCCTTCACAACATGTCAAAGCAGACTCTAATTCATTAATAAATTTTTATCTCCCTCAATTGATTAATGAACTAAGTGCATTTCCTTCTGGTAGATGGAGTTCATCTTTAGCTACATTTTGCATCCGAAGTACATGGAATAGTGTAAGTTAGTATTGAGCCAGATTTTGTTAAAGTAATTCAAATTGTCCAAGTGAGTATGTTTTTAAATGTAAATCTGAAATCTGATGGGGCCAGAGAGAGAGAACAGGGATAAAGGTGCTTACTTTGGCATGACCCCAATTCACATGTGCCCAAGCACTTCCAGGAGAAAGTCCCTAGTATATATAGAGTGTAAAGGCAAATGCTAAGAACCACATAGGTGTGGCTCAAAAAAAAAAAAAAGAATGTTAAGAGATAAAAAGAAATGAAGATAAAATAAAATAAAAAAGGAAGATAAATTTAATTGAGACATCTGAATCTATTCTTTATCTTTTTAAGTAAAATATTAGCATTTCGGGCAATCTACATGCATCAGTGTCTTGATTTAGGTAGGCAGAAGGGAAGAGCCCCGTGGCAATGAACTTTCTGGGAATAGAACTACTAACCTTAAAGTTGTCTGGACTCACCTTGTGGAATCAAGAACCAAGACTTGGTAAGTTCTTCATCAACAACGGACCCTGAAGAGGCTGGATCAACCTTCTCTGCCCAGCTCCCAAGCAAATTAACCTTAAAGGGCCCAGCCCACAGAAGACTCTGGTACATTCCAGACCAAGAAGATAAAACCCTATGAAAGTGTCCCTGAACAAAGGAAGGGTACACATATGCTACAAAGCCCATGTGCTGCTTGTGCCCACGTGACAGAGCACATGCTGCCCCCTTGTAAGATGTGGACTTTCATGCCTTCATACCTAACGCTGGATTCATGTACTTAGGCCCCCTCCACCTTAGGAAGAGACCATGTTATTCTCTCCCCTCTGTGCTCCCTCCTTCTCCTTCCTAAAAGCCTCCAAATAAAATCTCTTTGCTTCACTACTCACCTTCTCCTGAAATTCTTTTCTGCTAGGTAACAAGAACCCATAAGGCCTGGGTCAGGCCTAGGACTGAGTTTCCTTTCCCTGCAAAGAGCAATTCCTTGTTCCAGCGTGAGTCTGCAGCTTCCCAAGAAATTATGTGGTGAAGATTGACTCCCCATGCCGAGGAGACAAACAGATAGCAGGTGTGGCTTGCAGGTGAACATGGCCTGGACCTTGACTCCAGCAAGGTCCATGCAGTGCAGGGGTTCATTGCAGATTATCAATTCTAGCCTCCCAGCGGGTCCCAGGGTGGCAGAGGCGGATTGGGAGAAAGCGATCTTCTCTCAGCTCCCTGTCCACATAAGGCACCTGTGGGGCCCCGCTGACATCAGTCTCTTGCTTATCTTCAAATGCTAAGTTTCTTTGAAGCATTGCCAGTAAAAAGAGGAAGCCTCAGGTTGCCCTCACCAGCTGCTGTGACTAGTCCTATTTGGGGCTGGGCCCATCTTGCATTTTTGTTTCTTGCAAATTCCAGGACTTTTTTCTGAGAAACAGGGAGTTTAACAATTGTCCATCATAAAATTGTCCATCATAAATTCTGCCCCAGAACTTAGGCTCACCTGAAGATTAGATAATGGGAAATACCTAAGGCAAATGGCCAGACAAGCATCTGTTAGATCTTTGAACCCTCTGAAAAACTTTCAAAAGCCCAATTTTCATTTAAAAGGAGCTACAGGAAAACACTTATCCTTAACTTCTCTGCATTCCCTATAACACAAAGACCCAGTTTTCCAGTTAAAAATAACCACAAAGGGGCCTGAGTGATAGCCCAGCAGGTAGGGCATTTGCCTTGCACGTGGCCAGCCCATGCTGGCCTGGTTCGGCATCCCATAAGGTCCCCCAGCACCGCCAGGAGTAATTCCTAAGTCCAGAGCCAGGAGAAACCCCTGAGCACTGCTGGGTGTGACCCAAAAAAGAAAAAAAACCACAAAGAGCCATAGTTATTAGCTTAGTCCTATACTAAATAGTTCCACATAGGAAACTCCTTTTCTTCTTCTACTTCCCAATAAAATTTTCTACTTTCCAAATCTAAATCTGAGCATCTTTGTTACTCAATATTTTCATTCTGGAAAGATCCAAGAACCAGGGAACTGCGAGTGAACAGAGACCTGCTGCCTCCTCGGTCAGCAACACCGCACCGTGGTCCTGTCCTCTTGGTGACTGGAAGCACTGAAGCATTTCCCATCCACTTACCTACCTTAACTCTTCCTAACTTCTCTTTTGGAAGTAAATTTCTTTTTCTTCCTTGCTGTAATATTTTTCCTTTATTTTAAATTAAAGAACTGTGATACACAAAGTTATGATAGTAAAGTTTCAGGCATATAATAGTTAATGACAATCCCACCACCAGTGCCAACTTCCCTCCACCAGCGTCCCCATATTCCCTCCCCCATACCTGCCTATCAACTTGACAGGTGCATTACAGAGTTTCAGTGGCTACAGCTTAGATCTCATGTTTTCATTTTTGTTGAATCTGCGTTTTGGGTAAGTGGCTGTGCTGCTCATCTAGATCACCAGTATATTTGAAGCCCTGCCTGATGCCTAGTCACCCATTACTTCCAGTTCTTTTAGGGATAATGATGTAAAAAATATAATAAATATTCTTGTCACATCCATGATCTTACTAGCATTATTCCCAGTATTCATTAGATCATTAGCAAATTGTGATCTTAGCCAAAAGATACATAATTTTATTATATAAAACTACTCCCAGATGCTTATAGATTTTGATTGAAAAAGTTATTGAATTTTGAAGTTTTTCTCAGTCCACATGAAGACAATTTGCATTATTTTTTCTTAGCTCTATTTAAGGAGGGTTATATTAAAATTTTCTAATAATCAAAATAAATATGCTAAATATAAGATTAACCAAATAAATACACGAAACAACACTGCTTATTGTGGCTTTTTGTCTTAATGTGGTATGGTACTATTTGTTAATATTTTATTTAGTATTTCCTAGCCATATTATTAAATAACTTTGATTTATCATTGTCACTGTCACTGTCTTCCCGTTCATCATTGATTTGCTCGAGCGGGCACCAGTAACATCTCCATATGACCTGTCTCATGCAAGTAGAGCCCAAGGGCACCTGCTTGCTCCAGGAACATAAAGAGCCTCAAACCATTCCATCAGGTCATGGGAATGAGGTCTATAATTGTTACTGGTATCTGGCATATCAAATATGACATGGGTAGCTTGCCAGGCTCTGCCGTGCGGGTAGCATACTCTTGTAATCATCTCAAAATCCAGCATTTATTGATGAACCGGGCAAGCTGGGCTGTGATAGGCTGGTCTGCTGGGTGGAGTTCTGACGAGGGGGAAGTCTGGATGTGGAAAATGGAGGTCCTCATGGAGTGGGGGGCATCTGGCTTGTTGTGAGGCTCTGCTGGGGTGGCAGGCCAGGGCTAGAACCCTCCCCCCCGGGCACCTCATGAGCGGCTGGGCACAGTTAGAGCCAGTAGCAGCTCTGCCCCATATCTGTCTCTGGATCAGCATACCTGGGCCGGATTAAAAAAGACTGCAGGGGCCGGAGCGATAGCCCAGCGGGGAGGGCATTTGTCTTGTACGAGGCAGGCCTGTGCCGGCCTGGGTTCGATCCCCAGCATCCCATATGGTCCCCTGAGCACCGCCAGGAGTAATTCCTGAGTGCAGAGCCAGGAGTGACCCCTGAGCATCGCCGGTGTGACCCAAAAAAAAAAAAAAGACTGCAGCAGGGTGGATCTCGATGAGCTGGGCTGTGATAGACTGGTCTGCTGGGTGGAGCTCTGATGAGGGGAAGTCCGGATGTGGGAAAATGGAGGTCCTCATGGAGTGGGGGGGTAGTCTTGCTTTTATTTATAGCTTTCTCTTTTTTGTACTATACTTATGAATTAGAAAGTCTTACCCAGATCACAAGAAAGGTAAATACTTCTTGAACCATATTGTATTTTCACTACAAGCAATTTCACCCCAATACCTTATAAATTTCTCAGATGCATGGTTTGTTATCACAAATAAGGTGATTTAAAGCCATCTTCTGATGATCAGAAAGCTTTGTTCAAAGGCAGTCTATCTTAGTGAGCATATAGGATGTCTCGATATTTGTAACCCAAGATATTTTTGTTACTGTTTATCAAGTGGGTTCAGCCCACCTCCTTCAAGATGAAATGGGCGGAAACGAACACAGGCAAATATTGGCCCAAACTAGGCTTTCCTTATGCTCTAGAAGTTTCTGTTCTTCTCTTGCAGGGGTCTCATCCTTACATAACCATGATCTCCCTGTCTCACAGGCCGATTAAAGCACGTAGAGATGTACACATGCCCAGTGTGGATTCATTCCCTGAGAGGAAACACAGGTTCCATTAACATTTTAAATCTCTACTCTAGGGTTGGATTTTAGTGTTCCAATGAAGGAGAAAGTCAGTGAGGGGTCAGCACAGAGCTCAATCTTAGTACAAGCTTCTACTCAGCTCCTCTCAAAGAATAGTCTCCATCTGCTTTTCTCTATGACACATTGCTGTAGATCAGTGGTTTATCCTTTCTTTTTTTGAGAAAATCAATAAAAATTATTGATTTGTATTAAAATTAATAAAAATTACCTTTGTAGGTAAATAAGAATGGGGTTCCAAACACAAGAGGATGGGCCTATTCTTACGCATTTTCTACTTTTCACCTTTTATGAATATTCTGCTCCTTAACTAGTAAGTTCTGCTCCAAGCAACCTGTTGGCTACTGTTTTATATTAAACCCTGAGGATCCAGGGTCCTCTTAGCAACCCCACATACAAGGAAGCAAGTTCTCTAGATAAGAACTGTTGACTGAGGAGGAAATACAAACTGAACTCTAGGGTTTAATCTTGGCTCTTCACTTAGGGATTACTCCTGGCAGTGTTCAGGGAATCAAATGGATTGCCAGATATTAAGCTCTGGCCAGGTATATGCAAGACAAGGTACCTTCCCCAATATATCATCTCTCAGATTCCTAGACTGATCAAATCTGAAGGATTACATAGAGGGTGTGCAGGAAGAATAACTATTTATAAGGTTTATGTGTGAGTGACCTTTGGGGGCACACAGTCCTCAGAAGCAAATAAATGCTTTCTCCTTCCCACACAGGCACAGATGAAGCCAGGGGAACACAGAAATGTCACCAGGACGAAAGTGTCAACAATTTTATTTCTGTATTCTCATGTCAGAAACCTAATGTGAGTAGCCTTCCTCACATATTTAACTTCGTGGGTTCCTACTCACCCTGTGAGTTGTATTACATGTTCCTTTTCCCTCCAAAGTCAAGCACTTATTTCAGTGTTCTATATGTGGCTTCCTATGAGAATTTGATTCATATGTTGGATCCTTTAATTAAAATCTGATTTTTTTCCATTGTTACATGCACACAACTTGTCTCTTTTTCTGCATTTTAAACCTCTGATTATTAAAGTTCACAGCATTAATAGCTAAAGATTGCTGTTATTATATCCCACACAACTTGTACATGCCTGAGTATCATCTTAGTTTTCAGGTTTGGGTACAGAGCTCAGAAATCTGGAAGGAGCTTCATTACATGACATACAGCAGCATTGCTGGCAAAACCAGTGCTGGAACATCGAATGTCTAAAGCCCAACTATGATTAACTTTGTAATTCAGTGCATTAATAAAATGAAATTTAGGGAGCTGGAGGACTGTCCAGTGGGTAGGGTGTTTGCTTTGCACATGGCTGGCCCATGCAGTACTGGGTTCGATCCCCAGCATCCCATGTGGCTCCCCAAGCAATGCCAGGAGTAATTCCTGAGTGCAGAGCCAGAGAAATCCCTGAGCAATGCCGGGTGTGGCCCCAAAAAGGCAAAAATAAATAAATAAATAAATAAATAAATAAATAGATAGATAGATAGTTAGATAATAAATAGATAAATAAACAGATAAATAAATAGATAAATAATAGATAAAATGAAATTTAAAAATAAAATAAATAAGATTTTTTTAATCCCAAGGGAAAAGGTAGCATAAAAATATGTTTCAAGAAACATTTTCTCAATAGAGCAATGGAAAGTATGTAACTGAAACACAAATTTGGAAATTTGAATGTGTTAAGTAAAGTACAAAAATGAAAGGTAGGGAGAGGAATTAGTGTTACAGGCATAACCATTATTCTGACTTTGTATAAAGTAAAATATAAAGGCATAAATAAAAGTCCAGTAAGTATAATATAATTAACTAATTGATAAAGGAAAAATACATCACAAACAGCACCTTGTATGATAAACTCATTATAGATATTTTATATTAGCATATTTGTTGTTAAGTTGCAAATAGTGCTCCCAGTCTGGCTGAAAATATCTTTTTTAAAGCAACAAGACAAGTTTCCCTTTTATGTTTTTGTAAATTACTGATTAGTAAATCAATTTTCACACATTCTTTTCTCACATCTATGCAATACTGCACAAGTTAGAAGTACATTTTCATGTAACCTTTACTTGAGTTTCACACTTCCATGGATCCAAATAAAATAATAAAGGTATAAATGATTTTTCTGACTTACCCAGGGTGGTAGGACACATAATCTGATTTGTTCACTTGCTAAGTCTGTGGTGTCTAAATAAATATAAACTTACTTTGTAGTTTTATCCTGTGAGATGTATATGCCCAGGGAACAAAGATTGCAAGACAAAACCCCCCAAAAAGAGAAAAAATAAATAAAATAACCTGTCTTCCTCACTGTTGATTGATTGCCTAAATCTTTAAAGAGAATATTTAAAAGAAAACTGAGGGAAAGTATAGGCAACCAGGGAACTTTATCCCCATTGACTTTTACTGAATTCAACATCAGCGCAAAAATTTAATATTTCTTTTGTTTTTCTTCTTCCCATGTGAAAGGAATTGTGTGTATTTTTTTAAAATTATCAAGAGCAGGGGCAGGAGGCGATAGCCCAGCGGGTAGGGGCGTTTGCCTTGCACTGGCAGGACTCATGCCTGCACGGGTTCGATCCCGGCATCCCATATGGTCCCCCCGAGCACCGCTAGGAGTAATTCCTGAGTGCAGAGCCAGGAGAGACCCCTGAGCATTGCCGGGTGTGACCCCCAAAAAAAATTATCAAGAAATATTAAATTTTGCGCTGATGATGTTCTATTATTATTTATAATGAAATAAAAATTAGAATCAATAAGGTAATTTGGAATACATCATTAATTAGTTATAGAAATTCCAGTGCTTACATATTATACTTTAATTCCATGGAAGAACACATTAGAAAATAGGATTTTTTAAAATTTGGTAATCAATTAAATACTTTAATGCATTTATTGCAGTATGCAATAAATAAATTAATGCTAGTGTACATTTTGAGATAATAGGTTTTTATAAAGCTGAATAGTAATGATGTTCAAAAAATTGTATAAATTAATTTTACTTCTTTGGTAGGTTTTTGGGTCACACCTGGTGATGCTCAGGGTGAATTCTTGGCTCTGTGGTAACTCCAAGCTTTGTGCTTAAGTATCACTTCTGTTTGGATTTGGGGGAACCACATGGGGTACAAGGAATTAAATTTGTCAGCAACATGCAAGGCATGTGATTTGCATGTTGTACTATCTCTCCAGCCCCAAATTTAAATTTTTGTTTGGTTAATTTGAGGGAGAAAATTATATAATTTAAATAGACTTGAGCTCTGCAATACTGTTTATGGTATGTAAGTTATACATTAATAAAGGTGTTTTGTCGTACATTAATAAAGGTGTTTTGAGAAACAAGATTAAAACTTGGATTTTCATGAATAAGGCTTTTTATTTAGTGCATATGTTGTTCAATATCTCCCTATTGTTGGGGAAGCCGCTGGGATCCCCAACAGTGTCAGGACAGAAGTTCTCTTCTACCTCCGAGGGTGCCGGGGAACAGATGAAAACTCACGAGTCCAGCGCAGTTCCAAAAAAGGCTCTTAATAGCACAAAAAGCTCTTCCACAGCAATCCAATATAATGAAAGAACTCTAGCTCTGGTCAAAACTAAGACCATACAAAAGAACCTAAGTCTCCCACCAAATAGAGAGGATCTCACCCGAGATGAGTCCTACCCAGAAAAGGAGCAAAAGGCCAAAGAGCAAAAAGCCAAGGAGGAAAAAGCCGAAAACCCAGGGGCCTCAAGTTAGTCCCCTTATATACACCAAAGTAATCCAGGGAGGGTCAGGGAGGTGACAGGGAGGTGTCAACAAAGAACCCTAAACAGATTGTAGAAGGGAGGTGCCACACCCTATTACTGGTACAAGCAAAGTTAGCCAAGGACTAATCCTGAGATTATCTCTTATGTAAAACACTAGAAAGAGAGAGAGGGCTGATATAAAGTAATACATCCTAATTTCATGAGCTTCATGTAATCTAGATGGTATACAGACAAGGTCCTTCTTATTTATTATCTGCACCAGGGTGATTCTGAGTATCTTGTTCTCCGTATACTGAAAGGGTCACACTCTCCTGCTTAGAGCAAACTAGTATGATCCTTCCTATAGTCCTCCTATAGTCTCAACGTAGCCAGAGTGGTAGTCTCCTGGTAAATTCTAACTGTCCCATGCTGGGTACAATGGGTATAAAGAGGAGCTGTGCCCAATCTAGAAAACATAGAAGTCTTAGTAGATGTATAAGTCAAAAGTTATTCAGTCAAGTTGTCTTCTGTAACTGCCACACCCTCTAGCAGTGTTCACATAGAAGAGAGGTGTCCTTAGAATGAACCTTAACTTAAATAGATTAAGCTGTGAGTGGGCAAAACACCAAAGATCCCAGATTAGCTAAATCTGTCATCCAACACCCTATGGTTTACAACCAGCATGCACAAACTGTTCAACTGAAAATTATTCCAGGCCATGACAGAGGGCAGGGCTCTTGCCTTGCTTTTGCATGTAGCCAACACACATTCTATCTTCCACACCCTCCGCTGTCTCCCGAGTACTGCCAGGGTAATCCCAGAGTACAGAATCACAAGGAAGCCCTGCACACTGCTGTGTTTAGCCAAAGAAAAAAAGGGAGAGGGGTAAGAAATTAAAATAAGAATGATTTCAATATACTGCAGTTTAATCTCTTAGTGATTAGCATTCTGATAATGTCTAGAGTTATACAAAATAAAAAGATCATATGTAATCGTGTCTTAAGAAGTATAAAAATGCAAACTACTTACTATACAGAAATTATCTTTCAATTAAATTGGAAGTAACAGTTGCTAGTAACTAAAAGAAACAATTATCCAAAGGACGATTTCCTTGAGGATTTTAACTACACACTTGAAGAGTGATGTACATGCCATATTTTTAGCCATAATGAATGAGTTTCTATTTATTTACGATCATTAAGAAGCAAAAAAGTAAATATGCCAGTGCATAGCACATATGTTTTTTATTTTCTATACTGAAAAATTAACTTTGAAGATGCAAGAAGATTTTATAGGAGATTTATTGATAGAAAAAAGTTACTGGGAAAGGAATTCACCATTCCATGATTTAAAAAAAAAACAATGGTCATTTTTATTTTATCATTAAAATTGAAGATGAAAAAAAGAAGTGTTTAAGAGATGTTGCTTCTGTAACCAGAGTGACTGGGACAAGGTCATTAGCTCTCTACAAAGCAATCATCAGGGAGTATCCTTGCTGAGAACTGTTACCTAACTAGAAAAAAAATGATGGTGCCAAGAGCAAACCTAGACTATTCTTTGCAGTTACTGATATGTATCTCTCTTTACTGACTCCAGCCCCTACCTCTCTTTGGGCTGGAGTCAGTAAAATGGTAGAGAAACACCAAGAACTCTATCAGATGAATTATCTTTCTAGGAAAGCAGTTGTCAGGGATTTTGCATCAGTACAAATGCTACATAAGAATAATTCATAGGAATTGTTTCAATTGTGGGATGCAGCCCAAATCCATAGGTATTGTACCTCAGTGAATTCTAAGTGGAGAGAATCTTGTAATATGTATAGAGGCTTGAATGCACACAACATACACATAAACAGAGACACAAATATGCTGAACAAACACACAATGAACAGACACACATGCACATACACATATAAACAGAGACACACATGCACACGCACAAACACATACACACTGCAGCAGCACTACATATTCTTCAGAACCTATTGCATAGGTTTGTAAAGAACCTTAAAAGCTAAATGTAAGGAAAGACCAAAGTAATGACTGATACAAAGCTGTATTCGATAGTTTAGGATTACCAATATTATTACTATCATTCACTAAATGAAGATCCCACTTGCATGCTAGTTCCAATGTCAATAAATTTATACAAAAATCCTTTTGATTTTATTCAAAATATCTGAGGATGATATTTAAAATAACAGATTCTTAATAATTTGTATCTTGGTGATCTAAAAACTTATTTTAAAGTAATTCCCAAAATTATATTTGTCAGGAGAATTGACCAGTAGGAAATTTCCAAATATAGAGTTGATATAGGGAAGACTTTCAATCCCAGGTTTTAGCTCATATTTTTCCTCCACCTAGGTTTTTTCAGATACAGGTAGACAAATTTCCATCTTTCCCTGTCCATCCATAGCAAAACATTCTGCTGAAAAGAGAGGGAAGCTATAGTTAAAAGCAAGGAAGCACCACTTTGGTATTTGCCCAAATTTCTCTTTGCAGATGGCTCAATGAGAATCATCTCTTGTAAAGTCAGCGCTGAAAATACCATTGTCTGATTGTTTGATTAGTTGTGGTACCATTTTTTGCATGAGCTAGGTAGAGAAAACATTTTTTTTCATCTTGAGTGGTGACCTTTAATACAACAAGGAAATTAATTTGACCCAATTAAAGACCTTGGCATCCTTAGCCAGTTAAAGTTCCACATGTTACTTTATTAAAGTGGCAGATTTTGGAGGTATTTTTAATTTAATCATTTATAATAGGCTCTTATTTGAAGAAAAAGATGTATTGTCAGCAGAGATCAACAAGTCTGTCTCTTCAGGGACAGGCTTTCTGAGTTTATATAATCAAAAGGCTCCATTTTATTTCTAATAAACTTACAATTGTCTGGGCCCAACTTGGCTTATTCAGATTGAAGCTCCCCTGCAAAGATCTTGTCTGGTCTTTGTTGACTATATTTGATGCTAAGAAAAACTAAATGAAAAAGGATTATGAAGCACTGCCTGAAAAATGTATGGTATCTGATCTGTAAAAGACTTTTAAAATATAATTTTAACACAAGAGGAATGCTGATCTCAAGATCAGCTCAGAGCAGCTGAGTTCGAGCCCACGTAGGTGGCACTAGGAGGCGGAAGTCACCGGGTGTGACTGGAGGTGGAGCTGGGGTTCCCATTCCCCTCTCTGACCTATACCAGAGGCCTCATGGCCCTGCACATTAACTGCCTTGGGGCTCTTGGCCATGAGGCAGAGACTCAGAGCATGGGGGAGAGCTGCCATACAGCTCTCCCCTAGTTCAGCTGACCATGAGGCTCCCAGGAGGCAAGATGGGTTTTGAGAGTGGGCCCATCACTTCCGTAGGGCCTCCAAGCAGCCGGATGAGACTCGCTCACCATAATAGCCTCCATTTTGTGGAACCAATCATGTTCTAGAATATATTACAATCTACAATGTGTAAGAAAGGGAAGCAAGGAGAGAGGAGAGAGAGAGAGAGAAAGGTCTACAATGTGTAAGAAAGGGAAGCAAGAAGGAGAGAAAGAGAGAGAAAGGAGATAAAGAACCTGCCATGTAGGCAGGCTGGGGGAAGAGGGAGGGAGGTGGGGACCTTGGTGAAAGGAGATTGAAACAGGTGGAGGGATGGGTGTTGGAACACTGTAGAACCAAAATTCAAACATGAACATCTTGTAATTGTATATCTAACAGTGGTATAATAAAATATTTAAAATGTATATAATTTTAATTTTGAAATGTTACTAATAGAGTCTATAACAATAGTACAGTGTGTAGGGTATTTGCCATGCATGTAGATAAGCTGGGTTCAATCCTTAGCATCCCATGTGATCTCCTGAGCCCAGACAAGAACAGTTCTGAGCAGAGAGTCAGGAACAATCCCTGAGAATCACCAGGTGTGGGCCCACTCACCCATGCCCTGCAAAAGAACCCTAAAATGTTACTGATAAAGAGAGTAATGATGTTATTATAATCACAGTTTGGGGTATATAGTGTGTGCCAAGCACAGTTGTAAGTGCTGTCTCTTATTTAAGTCTCAGCAGGTTTTTGAGGAATTTTTCTGCCTTTGTCCTTTCATACCTTTTATAGGTAAGCTTAGGCTTACAATGTTAATATTAGTTCAAGGTCATATGGCAATGGTGCAAAGAAGCAGAATACTGAGCCCATGTTCTTATCTGGTATGTTAATCTGTGTTTATATCAGTCTACCAAAACAACTGTGATAGGGCTATAAGGAATTGAGCAGAAGACCTGGGTTCCACATTGAATGACCATCCCATAATATCACATCATAGTAGTACCAAGAAGTCATGGGTCAAAAAAAGCATGTTTGCATGTTTTCTGAGGGCATAAGAATCTTTTGAGTAACAGAAAAAGGCTAGATGTCTTCATGTAGAGGGGGATTTCCACTTTAGTGATTGTTATGGTGTGCTAACATCATGGCACTTGAACACATCAACATTTGCACTCTTATAAACCAATGCAATCTCTATGAAAGAGAAAACAAAGTAAGTTGATATTGACACATTCATTTTATTGACAAAGAAATGAAAGGAAACAATTTGCCTATCAACTAAGTTGGTAGTTTACAGAGCCAGATCAAAGACCTGAACTATTGCTCCAGATTCTCTGCATGCTACCCTTAGGGAACTAGACAGAGAGGCGACATACTTTAAAAAGAAAACTGCTATTTCCTTCTGTCTGAGCCATTTACTTTCTATAGTCAGATGGTAAGAAATAAGTATTTGGAATATGAAAAATGACAACTCTGTGTATGCAGATATATAGTAGTGTGAAAGGAAACTAAAGGGTGCAGATTATTCTTCATGCCTCCTTCCCACCCCACCTCACCAGGAGCAATAGTCTAGGCATAAATAGCCATTGTAAACTTAAAATGGGACTCGAGTCACCTTTATTTTCTCCTTATCTTCTATTGTCACTGCCTTCATAGTGAACTGATTTGAAAAGAGAGGTTAGGAGGGGGAAAAAGGGAAAGAATGGAGCTAGCTCCATCTGATTCATCCAGACAAAGTCATAAAAATCTGATTTTGAATAGTTTTCTATTTAGAAACTTTAACTGAGCTTGTTATATGGAAAATGAAAGATTTTTTTTCTCACTATGCAGTATCACTTTGGATAGGAGGCTGGTGGGTGTCAACGCAGGACTGGAGAGATGTCAAGCAAGTTAATTATTTTTTCTATACTTAGCAAATTTCCTCAAGCAAACTGATGGCCAAACAAGTCCAGTGAACCACAGAGCCATATTTCACTCTTCTATCAGGGTCATTTGCTTCAAACTTGGCATTTGTCATGTGATACTGCCTGTCCATCAATTTGAGTCAAGCTTAGAGTTAAGAAAAACACTGAACTTCATTTTTTCTCATAAGTGTATCTGGAGCTAAAGAGAGAAATATAACAAAAATCTGGCCCAGAGCCTCACAACAAGCCAGACGAACCCCCCACTCCATGAGGGGCTCCATTTTCCACATCCGGACTTCCCCCTCGTCAGAACTCCACCCAGCAGACCAGCCTATCACAGCCCGGCTCATCGAGATGCACCCTGCAGCAATCTATTTTAATCCGGACCAGAGCCTCACAACAAGCCAGATGACTCATGACTCCATGAGGGCCTCCATTTTTCACATCCGGAGTTCCCTCTCATCAGAACTCCACCCTACAGACCAGCCTATCACAGCCCGGCCCGCGCAGTTCATCAATAAATGCTGGATTTGGGGATGAATACAAGAGTATGCTACCCGCATGGCAGAGCCTGGCAAGCTACCCGTGTCGTATTTGATATGCCAAATACCAGTAACAATTATAGACCTCATTCCCACGACCTGATGGAATGGTTTGAGGGTCTTTATAGTTACTGGAGCAAGCAGGTGCCCTTGGGCTCTACTTGCATGAGACAGGTCATATTGAGATGTTACTGGTGCCCGCTCGAGCAAATCGATGATGAACGGGAAGACAGTGATACAGTGATAACAAAATCTACCATGTGGCTGAAACCTGGAGTATGTGAAGATCCAGGCAATGAACAAAGTAGAGCCATAGTAGACCCAGCTGAAAAACTCGAAATACAGATATTTTGGGATGGTATGGGAGGGAGATCAGTCTTCAATAATATTCATCCTGGAAAAAATAAGCATGTTATTCAAGAAAATTTTGGGTGTTTGCTGCTGACAAGTACAGAAAAGGCAGAAATATGAACTCATGCTTTTTATCACGGAACCCAGTCAGAACTTCAGAAGGTCAACAGAAGAAACCTGACAATGGAATACTCCCTCTTGTCCCACTCCCAGGTCTAAAACATCCCTGAAGGGTCCATGCAGACCACACACTGGGCCCTTTCATCCACAAGCCACCAGCACCAGAGTGCAGAGTCCCATGGAGGAAACGTTGTGCCAATGGGATTAGCCGAATAACAAGTTACTCCTTCATAATTCATTGGGAACACACACTGGACTCTTGCAGTGAACTCACAGTCTCAGGTGTGACTCGGCTACTATGGAACATATTATGCTAATGTTAATGTAATTCTCCAGTCACCCGATCAAAAAGATAGCCTTGATAGTAGAAATCATAGAACCTTAAGTTACAGCCAAAGGAAAGGCAGGACCAATGGTATTGAAAGTGTTCCTGGAGGCTCGTCAAGACTTGTTTTCCCTTGAACACTTAGCTTGCTTTCTCTGCTTCTTTGCTTACCCATTTCTTTTTTTTTTTTTTTGGGGGGTCATTCCCAGCAATGCTCAGTGGTTTCTCCTGGCTCTGCACTCAGGAATTACTCCCTGGCGATGCTCGGGGGACCACATGGGATGCCGGGATTGAACCGGCCGGCATGGGCCAGCCACGCGCAAGGCAAACGCCCTACCCGCTGGGCTATTGCTCCGGCCCCTGCTTATCCATTTCTACTATGAGAAATCTGTGTTATCTCTTGGACACATACTTTTCTTTTTCTCTCCCCTCATGTCTTCCTAGAGAAGTCTCAATAAAAACTACCTTGCTTCCTACCAAAGAAGAAAAGAAGAGTCTATTCTGAAACCTTCATGAGAAACTCATGAGAAACAAATAACTAGTTTGTAGTAACAAAATTGATTTAAGTAGCTCTGAAAATCAAGGGAAAATTCAGCATTCATTTGAATCTTTAGTGATCTCCCTGGAGGGTATGGAAGTGGTCAGTACAATAGATGTGGTGTAAAATCAGCATAGAACAAAACAAAACTTATTGAGCAAAGCTAATAGCACAGAAGATTTCATCAGAACCAACCGGCTCTACAAGCTTCAGATAGGACTTTTAGAGATAGTATGTTGAGACTGTGTAATGAATGAGTTCAAAGAAAAATGGTACAGGTACAAGAAAGTTTTAGATAAGAAATGAAGAAATTACAGTCAGAGCTAAAGAGTTCAGTAGGTGAAATTTTAAAAACTCAATGAAAGGCTTTGGTTGCAGAGCAACGGTAACTCAGGACAAAATGACCTGAGTTCCCTATGACCCAGAAATTCCACTTCTTGACATTTGCCATATGGGACCCAAAACTCTATTCAGAAAAGAAATTTACTCTCCAGTGTTCATTGTAGCACTATCTATAATATCCAAAATCTGGAAACAGCTCAAGTGTCCATAAACAGATGATTGGATACAGAACCATGGTACATATGCACAATAAAATATTATAATAATAATAAATATTGAGTTTTAAAGAAATATGAAATTATGAAATTTGCTGCTATTGAATAAACTTTGAAAGAATTGGCCAGGGGCTGGCCGAGCTCTTACTGGGAAGTCAGCTCCATAGATTGCTTCCACATGGGGCTGGCCAAGCAGCACAGCTGTAGGTCTGGAGTGGATGGGTCTGGATCGCTTCCAGGGTTACAGAGGTACTGTGGGTCTGGCGTGGATGTGGCTCTCTTCTGGGGAAGCTGGCATGGGAGGTGGAGGAAAGGGCAGAGCCCAAATCTCCACTCCAAGTTCGGCCAGCATTGTCCCTCTCCCACACATGTGAGCGAACCCTAGTGGCAATGTTGGACTCTGCCAGGGGCTGGCCGATCCCTTACCGGGAGGTAAGCTCCATGGATTGTTTCCACATGGGGCCGGCTGAGCAATGCAGCTGTAGGTCTGGAGCGAATGAGTCTGGACCGCTTCCAGGGTTGCAGAGGAACTGTGGGTCTGGCATGGGTGGGTCTCTCTTCTGGGGAAACTGGCATGGAGGTGGAGGAAAGGGCAGAGGCCCTGGCCAAGTCCAACATTGCTCCAAGGGTTCGCCTCACATGTGCAGGGAGGGACCACCCTGGCCGGACTCGGAGGCGGAGATTTGGGTTCTGCCCTTTCCTTCACCTCCATGCCAGCTTCCCGGAAGAGAGACCCACCCACGCCAAACCCATAGCTCCCTTGGCACGCTACCACAAAGCAGCCGTGGGACATTCATAGATAATATTGATTTTAGGATAAGGTCCTTCCCAGGATCTTTCACGTTTATAAACTATATACAGTTTTAGACAGATTCTTACTGATGCCCATCATCCCAGTGAGCCTAGCAAGAAGCCAGAGCAACCCACACATCAGGCAGACAGTCATTCTCCACATTCAGACTCGAGAGTTCCTCAGAGCTCCATCCAAGCAAAAATCTGATCTTTCCTTTATAAGTTTCATCATAAATGCTAGAGAAGAGAGCTTTCTACTGATAGTATACCACCTACATGGCAAAGCCTGGCAAGCTACCCATGTTTTATTTGTTATGCCAAAAACTAGTAACAATTATGGACCTCAATTCCATGACATGAAGAATGGTTTGAGGCTCTTCCTGTCCCTGGAGCAAGCAGATGCCCTTGAACTACACTTGCTTGATAGGACATATGGAGATGTTACTGGTGCCCGCTCGAGCAAATTGATGAACAGCAGGAAGACAGTGATACAGTGATACAGTGATATTGAGAGACTCATTCTGAGTAGCGTTAACTAGAAGGACATGCTATATCACCTAATATATGTTAGTTATTATTCCTCATCATAAATACGAGTGAAAAGAACCTAATGCAACAGAGTACAGAAATGAGTAAATAAAAGAATTCCTGGACTAAGAAGAACATTTAAGATCTTTTTGTAACTCAGAGTCAGTGCAGAGAAAGAACTGATATTCAAATAATTTTTTCAACCAAAAAGAAAAGAAAAATAAGGTAGGTGATAAGGGAAAAGTGGAAACCAAATTGGAATAATTTCAAAGTTGACCCATAAGTGAGAAGTTTCCCTTTTTGTCAAGGACAATGCCTTTGTCAATGACGGTCTTAAAAGTTCTTTAAGAATAACCATCAAATAAACCTACAATGATGCAAACAATAAATCAAATCTTGTTTTTTTTTAAACAGAGATGCCACATAATTTCTCCTTCATCACTGTAAAGATTGTTCCTCTAAACTGCCCAATTCCATTAATAAAACGAGAGCCTGATTATGCTACTATATTTGTGGAGGTATATGTATTAACAAAATAACCCCCTCTATCATCCTACAAAGTTAACTTGGAGTCTCATTCATTATCCAGCCCAGCGTGCCACTGATTTTATCATCTTTTCACTTAATGTGCAAACAGGAGTTGAACTGAACTCTTCCTGGTGTTAAAAATAGTAATGATAAAGAAATTTGACAAGAGAGATAACAGAATGGATAAGACACTTGCCTTGAATGTAGAAACCCTGGGTTGGATCCCTGGATCCCATATGCTCTCCATAGTCTCACCAGTAAGTGATCCCTGAAAAAAAAAGAACAAGCAAGGACTAAGGCCTAAAAATAGGTGGTTGCAATCCCAAAGCTAAAAGCACACAAACAAAATTTATAAATTTTTTAAGACAGATTACAGTATGGTTTCAAATAAGAAACACAAAGGGAAATCCCAGATGTTACAGTTAAAAATTCTGAATGTATATCACTGACTCATGTGCTTAACATTCTTAGAAAGGTCAGAGTCTCAGAAGAAGCAGATGAAGTGAAATAGAGTGGAACAGAGGAGAGACTCAGATAAACCAACAGAAAGAACAACACAGATTCATCACACTACGGAAACATCTTTTGGGGAGATTTGTTTCTTGATACACCTGGATATATGGTGTTCAGATGTTTCTGGAGGAGCGAAAAACATAGCTTAGTCCCAGGGCACTTACTTTACAAGTGTGAAGCACTGGATTCCATTCCTAGTGCAGAAATAAAAAATAACATATTTTAAGCATTTCTTTGGATTTATTAAATACCTCTTCCAATCATTGTATTAGGAATTTATTCAGTTTTGCTACAAGTCTAGTTGGAAGGAAAATGTCTGTATTTCATCTACAAAGAGTGAAAAATAAGCAACTGAATACTTGACTTCTTTTCTAATGCATCTCTGCACTATGACTTTGAAAAAGAACCTAGAAAAAATAAATCTATGCAATATGGCAACAGCTGTGAGAAATAGAAAGGAGATACCCAACTTTGTTGGGTGACATGCCCTACTGAGCTTTGGGCTCTTACTTATGCTAAGAGCTGCTCGCTGCCTTTAGGGAATCTGCGGAGCAGAAACAATGGGAGCTTGGGCAGAATTGGATGGATTTCATAATTTTATTTTACTTTATTTATGCCTGTTTGAGCAAATCTATGAACAATGGGAAGACAAATGATACAAGTGATTTTATTTATTTTTGCCATAATTTTATTTTACTTTATTTTAAAGTAAAATAAAGTACTTTATTTTACCTTATTTTTATTATACCACCGTGAGATAAACAATTACAAAAGTGTTCATAATTGGTTCTCGGTAATACAGTGTTCCAGCACCCATCCCTCCACCAGTGCCCCATTCCCATGACCAATGTCCCACCTCCTCCCACCCACCCCCCCAGCCTGCCTCTATAGCAGGCACCTTTTCTTTTCATCTCTCTCTCTCTCTCTCTCTCTCTCTCTCTCTCTCTGTTTCTCTCTCTTCTTTTACTATTGTGGCTGGCTTGCTCTACAGATATTTAGGGTTTATCACATAAGTCTCTGTGTATATTCAATGGTGAGTTCTAGTCTGACATTACCAATTCTCACACTGTATCACTGTATCACTGTCTTCCCATTCATCATCGATTTTTTTTTCAAGCGGACACCAGTAACATCTCCGTATATCCTGTCTCATGTTAGTAGAGCCCAAGGGCATCTGCTTGCTCCAAGAACATAAAGAGCCTCAAACCATTCCATCAGGTCATGGGAATGAGATCTATAATTGTTACTGGTATTTGGCATATCAAATACAACACGGGTAGCTTGCCAGGCTCTATCGTGCAGGTGGCATACTCTTGTAGTCACTTCTGATCTCTAGCATTTATTGATGATCTATGAGCTGGGGTTGTACTCAGCTCTTCTGCTGGATGACGTTCTGACTAGAGGGAAGTCCGGATGTGGAAAATGGTGGCTCTCATGGAGTGGTGGGGGTCGTCTGGCACTTGTGAGGCTGTGCCTGGGTGGTGGGCCAGGGCTAGAACCTGCTGTCCCTCCCGGGTGCCTCGTGAGTGGCTGGGCACAGGGAAAGCTGGTAGCAGCTCTGCCCCATGTCTGTGAGTCTCTGGATCAGCAGACCTGGGCTGGATTTGAAAAGATTGTTGCAGGGTGGGTCTCGATGACAATTCCCACACTTAGTAAAACACTGGTATTTATTTATATCCTGTTAATAAAAAGCAGTCATTCTACATCTGTCCTTTTTCTTCTGAATAATTTCACTCAGCATGATAGTCTCCATGTCCATCCATTTGCAAGTAAATTTCATAATTTAGTCTCTTCTGACAGGTGTATAATGTTCCATTTTGTAGATGTATCACAGTTCCTTTAGCCAGTCCTCTGTCCTCGGGCACTTAGGTTGTTTCCAGATTCTGGCTAATATGAACAGCGCTGCAATGAATAAAGAAGTATAGATAGTGTTTCTGCTATGTTTATTGGGTCTCCGGAGTATATTCCCAGGAGTAGTATTGCTGTATCATATGGGAGGTCAATATCTAGTTTTTTGAAGGAATGTCCATATTGTTTTCCAAAAGGGCTGAACCAGTCGGCACTCCCACTAACAGTGGATGGATGAGAGTCCCTTTCTCCCTGCATCCATGCCATTACTGGTTGTTCTTGTTGTTTTGAATGTGTGCCAGTCTCTGTGGTGTGAGATGATACCTCATTGTTGTTTTGATTTGCATCTCCTGATGATTAATGATGAAGAGCACTTTTCATATGCATTTTGGCCATTCAAATTTCTTTTTTTTTTTTTTGCTTTTTGTGATGCTTAGGGGTTACTCCTGGCTCTGCATTCAGGAATTACTCCTGGCGGAGCTCAGGGGACCATATGGGATGCCGGGGATCGAACCCCGGGCCGGCACAGACCGGCGCGTGCAAGGCAAATACGCTACCCGCTGGGCTATCGCTCCGGCCCCTCGAATTTCTTCTTTTTGGAAGCTTCTGTTCATTTTGTCTCCCCATTTTTGATGGGGTTGGCTGACTTCTTGTAAAGTTCTGCCAGTGCCTGATATATCCTGGATATTAACCCCTTATCAGATAGGTATTGGGCGAATATTCTTTCCCAGTCTGTGGATTGTCTTTGTATTTTGGTCACCATTTCTTTTGAGGTGCAGAACCTTTTCAGTTTTATATAATCTCATTGTTTATCTTTGATTCCATTTGCTTTGTCCGTGGTTCGTCTTTGAAGATGCATTTAGTTTCGATGTCGTAGAACATTTTTCCTATGTTTTCTTTGATTTATCTTATAGATTCATGTCTGATGTTGAAATCTATAATCCATTAAAACAGTGTGGTATTGGTATAGAAACATACCTGTAGACCTATAAAATAGAACTGAATATCCTGAAACACACTCTCAAATATACAATCACTTAATCTTCAATAAAGAAGAAAAAAATTAAGTGTAGTAAAGAAAGCCTCTTCAATTAATGGTGCTGGGAAAACTGGGCAGCTACATGTAAAAAATGAACTTAGAACTCCTTCTAACACCGATTTCATAATTTTATATGACACAAATATTCTTATAATGAATCTTTCTTGCTCCAGTTCCATACTCTTCCTATACCCATGGGTCCCTGCAAGTGACCGCATGTAAATACCCCAAGAGTACTTGGCCATATTGGATCAACTATAATGTAATCAGTTCTCCTAGTTCAAAGATACATGCCAGTGCACCTCTGGGCAAACTAATGTGTCTCTGATTTTAAAGATAATGCTAAAGTGAATTATTCTGACAGATTTTGGACCTTAGTAGGATCTAGAGTCTGGAATCAGCTGGTTATATATTCATGGTAAGAAGTATTAATGCCATTCTCTATAAATTACATTCTCTGAACTGCTTTCTGGTTCAGACATGCAGCCCCCTCCCCACTCTGTTAGGGTGATCTTATATCAGGGACTC